>JAVJIX010000373.1:142500-162500 GCA_036785185.1 Paratrypauchen microcephalus
AGAAAGGGGGTGTGGAGAAGATACGGGATAAAAGATTTAAAAATCTCACTATAGACGCTGCAAAATGTTCTAAAATAACAGACATATTCTCTGGAGGGGCTGGAGCCTCCACGTCCTCTGCAGCCCAGGCTGAAGGTGGACAGGGAACCTGGACTAAACCTGGACTAAACCTGGTCTAAACCTGGTCCAAACCTGGACTAAACCTGGTCTAAACCTGGTCTAAACCTGGTCTAAACCTGGTCTAAACCTGGTCTAAACCTGGTCTAAACCTGGTCTAAATCTGGACTAAACCTGGTCTAAACCTCGTCTGAACCTGGTCTAAACCTGGTCTAAATCTGGACTAAACCTGGTCTAAACTTGGACTAAACCTGGTCTAAACCTGGTCTAAACCTGGACTAAACCTGGTCTAAACCTGGTCTAAACCTGGTCTAAACCTGGTCTAAACCTGGTCTAAATCTGGACTAAACCTGGTCTAAACCTCGTCTGAACCTGGTCTAAACCTGGTCTAAATCTGGACTAAACCTGGTCTAAACTTGGACTAAACCTGGTCTAAACTTGGACTAAACCTGGTCTAAACTTGGACTAAATCTGGACTAAACCTGGTCTAAACTTGGACTAAATCTGGTCTAAGCCTAGTCTAAACCTGGACTAAACCTGGACTAAACTTGGACTAAACCTGGACTAAACTTGGACTAACCATGGACTAAACTTGGACTAAATTTGGACTAAACCTGGTCTAAACCTGGATTAAATCTGGACTAAACATGGACTAAACTTGGATTAAGCCTGGACTAAACCTGGACTAACCCTGGACTAAACTTGGACTAAATTTGGACTAAACCTGGTCTGAATCTGGACCAAACCTGGACTAAACCTTTACTAACCCTGGACTAAACTTGGACTAAATTTGCACTAAACCTGGACTAAATCTGGACTAAACTTGGACTAAACCTGGACTAAACCTGGACTAAACCTGAACTAAATTTGGACTAAACCTGGTCTAAACTTGGACTAAACCTGGACTAACCCTGGACTAAACTTGGACTAAATTTGGACTAAACCTGGTCTGAACCTGGACTAAACCTTTACTAACCCTGGACTAAACTTGGACTAAATTTGCACTAAACCTGGACTAAATCTGGACTAAACTTGGACTAAACCTGGACTAAACCTGGACTAAACCTGAACTAAATTTGGACTAAACCTGGTCTAAACTTGGACTAAACCTGGACTAACCCTGGACTAATCTTGGACTAAATTTGGACTAAACCTGGTCTAAACTTGGACTAAACCTGGACTAACCCTGGACCTGAGGGACAGAGTGACCAGGGAAGTGTCGCACAGGCACAGCAGGTCAGCAGTCGTAATGTGAGGATAATACCGGGACTTTTAGGTGATGGACAGGCATGAAAATGAATTTTAAATAAACCGTTGAATGTGTAGTTACTGTGAGTTTTGGGGATTTTTCCTTTAAATGTTGTGCCCAGGTTTCCCCTCGGCCAAGACGTAACAATAGTAAAATACTTTGGGGAACACAAACATAAATGAGTCCGTTGTGCTCTGCTAATTATGAGGGACCTGTTATCTGTGGATGGATACCTACCGAAGACTATGTTGAACTTTGTACTTCAGTAATATTATTTTGAAGTACTATTAGTCGTACTTTTTGGCTAATACACTATACTGCTGTGTATTTTTCAAAACGAATGTGGTCTTCAGTGCGATGTTCTGCATGAGGAAACCCAGGCTCATTTCTCGTCCACGTCCTCCTGCTCCACTCCCAAAGTGTTGTGGCTAATACGGCACTGGTCTGATACGGCCACACTGTAATTTGAGTCTGAGCCTGAAAATAACAATTACCGCAATTAAGGTTAAATAGGGCTTTTAGCGTGCGAGCCCACCGGACGCCAGCACGGCTCATTTATATGCGCCTAATGTGTATAATTGTGTTAATATCCAAAGTCCTGATTTAGTCATAAGAGACGATTGTTGTGGATAATCTGAATCTCGTACAAAGGTGGCCACTTGGCTTCGTTGTAATTAAAGGGATTTCCCAAAAGCTCTCGAGTGTGCGCCAGGACACGGGCTAATGCTAAACACAGACTTTTTATAACAAATATGACCGAAGAGCGTGTGGTCTCATCACCGACTCGAAACATCAGAGCGAAGAGCTTTCCTCTGTGTCTCCAGAGCTCACATGGCGCCCCCTGGAGGCTGCTGTGATACTGCAGGACACAGAGGAGAGACACTTTTGTGCTGAGGGCTGTTACTCCCCTCACACTGACGCAGATCTGACTCGACCTGTTGAGCTGGAATGGCCCCTTCGGGACAAATAAAGTGACTGGATTCCCAGACTGGACAGGCCCTGAAGAGGGTCTGAAACACAGAGTCCAGACGTAACGCTGGACACATGATCGGCCGTGAGCTGGAGACATTTGTCACAGTGAGGGACAGGAGGACACTGGACAAACTGCTACCACAGGGACAGATAATACTCCCTACAACAACTCACCCACTGCACCAGACCATAGAGTCTCTACGGGATCTACTTTTGAGGTTGATGTGCTGAGATCTACCAAGAGGGGGCGTCTGTTAGACATGGCAAATATGGGCTTTTGGAGTGAGATTATTTTTAAAGTCTCATAGGGGCGAAAAAATCAGATTTGGGTCACTTCAGGCTGCAGTGTGAACGTAGCCCAAGATATGTGGTCCTAAATCCGATACATATCCGATCTTTTGACATGCGACTTCAGTCTGAACGGCCAGGTCGCGTTCATCCGACCTGGGCGTGTTTCCTCCAGTGAGAGTGGTACAAGTCGGCGCTCACAAATGTACACAAACGTTCTTCTCGTCATGTGAAAATAGTATATGAACTCTGTGTCAGTGAAGCGGTGAAGCACGTAGCGATCCCACCGCTCTCGTCTGCGACTCCGCACCAACACGTTCATTTCTACAGACGTTGCTGCCACAAAACGCCGTGGCCAAAAACCTCGTCCTTCTCCTTCTCCGTCTCTTCCTTAAAACAAAAGCTGTACATGTTCTGGCTCCGGTACGACAGCGACTTTAGGCGACTTCCGTAAACACTGAGCACGCTCGCTGCACGTGACCTCGTCGTGTCCTCCAAGGTGCATGTGGGACACTTTTGGGGCGTTTAAAGTTCATACTGGAGATCACATACAAGTCATATTTAAATGGAAATGTGAACGACCTCGCAAAAAAAAAAATCAGAATTGAGCATTAAGCCCTGCAGTCTGAACGTTTCCATACACGATCCCTGGTGTAGAGGAACAGAGGAGCTCCTACAGCTCAAACAGTGAGATACAGGACTACATTCATACTATAATACTCCCTACAAATGTATACAGCTGTGATTTGATATTTTCTTTTATATTTTATTACTTATTTTTCCATTTTATTTTGATTTGTACATAGACACTTATTATTTATTATTTATTACTTTTATAATTATGTCTCATTTGTCTCTTGCTCTTTTTTTTTTTTATATTTCATCTATTTTTTGTTCCCTCTGTTATATTTTATATTTGATGAGCGACTGGACCCAGATCATTTCCCCTGTGGATCAATAAAGTCTAAGGGCTCGTCCACACCACAACGTTTTTTGGTGGAAATGGAGAAGTTTTTATTCGTTTTGGCCTTTCGTCCACACGGCGCCGGCGTTTTTTGGTGGGCGAAAACGGTGTTTTTTGAAACCAGGTTCCAGAGTCAAGAAATCTGAGAACGCCGCGGTCACGTTGTCGTGTGGACGAGCAAAACGCAGCTTTTGGAAAACGATGTGATGCACGTTTGTGGAAGAGAAATAATAATAATAATAATAATAATAATAATAATACATTTTATTTATTAGGCGCCTTTCTGGACACTCAAGGTCGCCTTACAACAAGTGTAATGTACATTATAGGCAGTTAAAAGCAACAGTTAAAGGAAAAGTAACGTTTTTTACAATCTGAGCCTTATTTCGGTAATAAAACAAGTTGTTTTACTCACCCATAGCACTTTGGTGTCATATGGAGCACTTCCGGAGATGTTTTAGATTAGCGTTAGGCTAACGCCGTTAGCCTAGCGCGATTTCTAGCCATAGCTCGGGGCATTCCCCGAGCATGTAATATGCCCCGTGCGGGCTCCAAATAACACAAACTTTAGCACTTTTCAAATCATAGAAGCCCGATGTCTTAGTCTATGATTTCGTGTGGTCAAAAGTGGCCTGTAATCTGAGATTTAGCCATAGTTTCGAGTAGATGAGGAGGCCAGTGCGCATGTGCGGACTGTGCTCTCAGCTCCCGGGACCCAAACATGAAACGCAAAGCTGTAAAGTATGGATAAATCTGGGATTACAGGCCACTTTTGATTCAAACAAAATCGTAGACTAAGACATCGAGCTTCTATGATTTGAAAAGTGCTAAAGTTTGTGTTATTTGGAGCCCGCACGGGGCATATTACATGCTCGGGGAATATATTATATGCCCCAAGCTATGGCTAGAAGTCGCGCTAGGCTAACGGCGTTAGCCTAACGCTAATCTAAAACATCTCCGGAAATGCTCCATATGACACCAAAGTGCTATGGGTGAGTAAAACAACTTGTTTTATTATCGAAATAAGGCTCAGATTGTAAAAAACTTTACTTTTCCTTTAAAATACAAACAGTTAAAAACAAACAGTTAAACATTTAAACAATACAACTTTTAAAAACAGTAAAACATTTAAAACAGCATGAGCTCTTTGTAGTGTTGTGTTTCCAGTGGCTCTGGCTGTTTCCTGTTTACAGCACCACATATCGCTGCGGCTCCGTTTTCGTCTGGACACGAATATTTACTGATCCGACACGTGTGTGGACGCGAATATTTTTCAACTTGCATAAAAAAATCCAGGAGTGTTGTGGTGTGGACGTAGCCTGAGTGTAAGAAACGACACTGTTCTCCTCCGAGCACAAGTGCTTGAGTCATTTTTCAAGGTTTTATGGAAAATGGGCAAAGAAAAGAGAAGAATGAGACAGAAAAGTGAGTTTGTCAGAAACATGAGTTTGTGGTGAGCAGCAGAGAAGTGTATTTATTTATTGATTTGATATTAATGAACATAAGTATAAAAGAAATGTAAATATGCTGAATTTGAGCTACAAATCTAGTAAAATGTGAAGTGTTAAACTGCAAAGACCTGACCCCAGCTGGTCTGGAACGGTTCTAACGGTCTGGTCTGGTTCTAGAGGCCTTGAGTCTTCGCTCTCTCCTCACGGCGCTGTTAGGCCGTTGCCGTGGGTAACCGTAACTACGCGCCGAAAAGGGCCGTGCACCTCGCAATTAGACGGCAATCGGTTTCCATGGCGGCGCTCCTGAAGGCTCTGTGTTTGCTTCTGTTGTCCCCCTCTCACTCCTCTTTCATCTCCTCTGTCTTTTATATTTTCGTTCTTCTCCCTTTCTCCTCGTCTCCTCCTTTTTCTTCTCTTCTTTGCTCCACTCGTCACCTCTCCTCCGCTCTCCTGCATCACCTCCACCTCTCCTCCTATTCTCATCGTCTCTTTTAATCTTTCTCCCCTCATCTTTTCTTGCTTCCTTTCTCCTCTCATCATCATCTCCTCTTGTTTCCTCCTCTCTTCTTTCTCCTCCTGTCATCTCTTCTAATGTCTCAGTCTTCTGTTCTGTTTCCTTTTCTCTCAGATCCTCCTCTTCTTCCTCTCTTCTTTCTCTGTCTCTTGACTCTTTAAACCTCTCCTCCTCTTCTCCTTTACGTTCTCTTGTCACCTCCTGTGTATCCCCCTCTTCTTTCTTTTCATCTGTCCTCTCTAACGTCTTGGTTTCTTTTTCAGGACAGAGCAGTAGGAGGTGTTGGAGCTGCTGCCGTGAGCTCTTCAGGACTGTCCCTGGTGTTTCTGGTCCTCACAGAACTTTAATCAAACCTGGAGCTGAACCCTGAGGCGTCGTGTTGTTTTCAGGGGCCTGGGCTCATTGGCTCATGGGCACAAAAATTATGTTCTCGCCCGGAGGAGCTCCTCCCACCCGTGACGTCTGTGACAAGCACGGCGTGGAGCATTTGGACCAATCAGAGCGAGCACGGCTCAGAGCAGTGACGCTCACTTTTAGGAGATTTGAAGAGATCAGATCAGACTTTATTGATCTCACACAGGAGAAATTCACTTGTCACATCAGCTCCAGGCAGCTTAGTGCAAAAGAAAGTTTGAACAGAAAGTGCAGCAGACAAATAGTAATAATAATAAAAATAAGTAAAAAGAGAGTATATAAAATATTTCCCGTCTGGACTCTACAGTAGAATTATACAGTCTGATGGTGGTGGGGATGAAGGATCTGCGGTAGCGCTCCTTCTTGCACTGGGGGTGCCTCAGTCGGCTGCTGAAGGAGCTGCTCAGCTCCTCTACAGTCCGGTGCAGAGGGTGAGAGGTGTCGTCCATGATGAACGTGAATTTGTCCAGCACCTCCTCTCAGCCACCTCCTCTACAGAGTCCAGAGGACAGCCCAGGACAGAGCTGGCCCTCCTGACCAGCTTATTAAGTCTCTTCCTGTCCCGTTCTGTGCTGCTCGGGGCCCAGCAGACGACAGCGTAGAGGAGAGCAGAGGCCACCACAGAGTCATAAAAAGTCTTGAGCAGAGGCCTGCACACTCCAAAGGACCTCAGTCTCCTCAGGAGGTGGAGGCGACTTTGGCCCTTCTTGTACAGGGCGTCGGTGTTGTGGGACCAGTCCAGTTTATTGTTGAGGTGAACACCCAGGTACTTGAAACTGTCCACAGTCTCTATGTCCTGCCCCTGGATGTTCACCGGTGAGTGAGGTAGTGGTCTCCTCCTGAAGTCGATCACCAGCTCCTTTGTCTTACTGGTGTTAAGGCTCAGGTGGTTGCGCCCACACCAGTCCACAAAGTCACTGATGACCGAGCGGTACTCCAGCTCGTTCCCCTCAGACACACAGCCCACAATGGCCGAGTCGTCAGAGAACTTCTGGAGATGGCAGCTGCCTGTGTTGTATGTGAAGTCCGAGGTGTATATGGTGAAGAGGAAGGGTGAGAGGACAGTACCCTGGGGAGCCCCAGTGCTGCAGACTACCACCTCTGACTCACAGCCGCGCAGCCGCACGTACTGTGGACGGTCAGTGAGGTAGTCGATGGTCCAGGCAGTGACCGTTGTGAAAACCGGATGCCCTGTCAGAACACGGGCAGGTTGAATTCCCAAAATGCATTGCGCTTTGTGGAAGAATTGTGTCTGGGTCCAAGCTCCCGGAGCTGCAATACCTAGAGTGTCCACTAGAGCGGGAACAGAGGGGAGGGGGCGTATCCCGGTTTATTCTAGATCCATGGAGGTCATGTATCAGCTGTTGCTACTTCCTGGAGGCGTGGTCATTCTGGTGGACCTGTCAGGCGGTTCAGACTGACCACGCCCCCTGCCCCCTGCTGGTCTGGAGGAGGGTGTCCCAGGCATGAGGAGGAATTTTAACCAACTTAGAAGTGCAACATGTGCAGCTCAAAGGACACAACTAAGGGTCTGTTGGATTTTGTGAACTGTTTTTCCCGTATCCATGGAGACCGTGCAAGAGGCTAGCTGAGGAGCTAGCTATTGACATTTGTGACGCAACAGACTTTTAAAACCATATATGGCAGTAAATGTAGCAGTAGATTCAGATTCAAGATTCAAGATTATTTATTTGTCATATGCAGGATCAACACAAGGTCAACAATGCAATGAAATGCTTAGGATCAGAAGAACCGTTGACTCGCTGAGATAATCAAGAAGTACTAATAACAGCAATAAAAATACAAGGGAAAGAAGTAATCAATATAATAAAAAATATGTAATAAAATATAATAAACTACAAAGGCACAGGTAGGTAGGTGTAAGTATTTCACAGGTGGTAATACCTTCCAGAGGAAACACTTTGAGGGAATGAACCATTTCATCACCAACCAAAACACTAACCTGGGAAATCCCAGGCTGCTTTTGTTCGTTCCGATCTAAAAGACAGCCTGGCAACGAGGCTAAGCGAGTTCTCCTGATTCTGGGAGCCAATCAGAGAGCGGGGAGGGGTGGAAAGACGGTGACTCGTACTACGTGACAAACGGAAACTTGTATTTTGAACTGACATGATTGGCTCTGGGCTACGTATACGCCAAATGATAGACATTCGTAACGCCCAATAAACGGCCGTTGACGATCGTAAACCACACCTCCACTACGAGATATTCAGTAGGTGCTCCCAGACCATATCTC
This sequence comes from Paratrypauchen microcephalus, assembly GCA_036785185.1. NCBI lineage: Eukaryota > Metazoa > Chordata > Actinopteri > Gobiiformes > Gobiidae > Paratrypauchen > Paratrypauchen microcephalus. Next base: position 150,724 of record JAVJIX010000373.1, read on the forward strand.
ACTGTGATATGGTCTGGTGTAAACCAGGCAACCAAAACACCAGAGCGGAGTAAGAATGAGGCCTGTCCTGTTATGGTAAATGGTCACATTTTTATATTGTGCTTTTCCACCTTCAAGGCACCCAAAGCACTTTACAACAAGGAACCACTCACCGATTCACACACCAGTGTACGCAGACACTGGATCTGACTGCTCAACCACTGATGTTTCAAGAGCGGGATTTGAACCGCCAACCTTTGGACAAAGGCTCTACCAACAGAGCTACTGCCGCCCACCTGGCACCCGCTGGAGGCTGAGAACACTTTTGTCCTGAGAGCTCTTTCTCTCCTCAAACTGACCCTGACCGGTCCTCCTCTTAAACTGAGGTCTTTGACTGAGACACAAAAGCCACTGAGAAGCGCAGTGGAAATGTTGCTGCAGTAAAAGTTGAATTTCCCTCGGGATCAGTCGTCTCTTCCTCTTTTCTCTCTTCCGTTCTTCACTTCTCCTCTGTCACATATCCCTCTCTCCTCTCCTCCTCTCTGAAGAACTGTGAGATGTTCTGAGGAGGTAATGGAGAACAGTGAGATGTTCTATGGAGGTGATGGAGGACAATGAGATGTTCTGAGGAGGTAATGGAGGTCACGTCTCACGTTTCCTTCACTACTTTGACTCGTCTCAGCAGAAGAACGAACCCTCTTCATGCTGGTTGGTTGGCTGGTCCCTCTGGTGGTGGCAGACTGGAGGAACCACACCCAGTAGCTGTGGTCTCAGGCCTGTCATTACCAAACCAGAGCTCCATCAGACAGAGGGCTTCAGAACTGCTCTACCAGGCTGCTCCATGTGTGGCTCTGGCCTCACGCTAACCCGAGGCACCGCAGTGTGTGTGGAGTGTGTGCACAGTGTGGGGACCTGCATTTATTATGGGGCAAAAGTCGAGTCACCAAGGCGTAAATCTTTAATTAGTCAAACGGTCTACAGGAGACATGTGCTTTTGTCTGCTTTATAGTTCTAATCTACGACACGTGTGGAACATTATGTTAAGTTTTAAAGCAGACCTATTCTACAAACTCAACTTTTCTCAACTTTTATCTACAGTAACTTCTCATTGACCCTCTGAAGTTGTATTTGGAGTAATTTGTACATGTTTGAGTAATCTTTCATCTCTTATTTTCAAGACTCCATTTTGCAGCGTCGTGTCGTAGATTTGGTCTAAATGTGAAAAAGAAAAAAAAAAATGCTCTACAGTACTCTAGTGTGATGTGCAGCTAACCACAGGAGGGGCCCAAAGTCTGGTTTAGACCTGGTTTAGACCTGGTTTAGACCTGGTTTAGACCTGGTTTAGACCTGATTTAGACCTATTTTAGACCTGGTTTAGACCTGGTTTAGACCTGATTTAGACCTGATTTAGACCTGATTTAGACCTGGTTTAGACCTGATTTAGACCTGGTTTAAACCTGGTTTAGACCTGATTTAGACCTATTTTAGACCTGGTTTAGACCTGGTTTAGACCTGATTTAGACCTGGTTTAGACCTGATTTAGACCTGGTTTAGACATGGTTTAGACCTGGTTTAGACCTGATTTAGACCTGGTTTAGACCTGGTTTAGACCTGATTTAGACCTGGTTTAGACCTGATTTAGACCTGGTTTAGACCTGGTTTAGACCTGGTTTAGACCTGGTTTAGACCTGATTTAGACCTGATTTAGACCTGATTTAGACCTGGTTTAGACCTGGTTTAGACCTGGTTTAGTTCTGGTTTAGTCATAAAAACACACACACACTTAGATGTCAGTAAACACTGTGGTGTTTTAGTTTTACGTGAAAGTTTTCTCCCTGTGCAGACTGAGCAGCTCATCAGACCCATGAACATGGATCTCCACAGTCACTGTCTGCAGGACCTCGTCTGGTTGTTAATACTGTTTGTTTTTTTCCACACTGGAGTCACAGAAGGCGGGTCGTTCCCTGTGGGTTTGTCCCACACTCGGACCGGTGTCTCTGTGGAGCCAGGACCTGTCTCCGTCTGAAGTCTGTCCCTCCCCGAGTCTTTGTGTCCGCTCTGAAACCCAAGGCCCTCTCCCTCCTGTCGTCTTCTCCCGGGACGCTCGTCTGGTCGGGCTCGTCTGCGGGCGGTGACACAGGTCTGGAGGTATGCGGCCGGTATGCGCTGGACGCTCCTCTTTGTGCCCCTGTGAAAGTCCCTGATCTGGGACATAATCGCTTCCCACACACCCCTCCTCCTTCACCTGGCCCCTCACCTCTGCTCCGTGTGGGTCCGATGACGTCCTCAGACTTTCACCCGCCTTTTCGTCTTATTAAATCATCTCTTCAAACGGATGGAGTGGCACAGTATGTTGAGTCCGTGCCCAGAAATCAGAGGGTTGCTGGTTGAAACCTCACCCAGCTGCTTAAAGATGAAAAATGCTGAGTTTCAGGTGGCATCACGACATCGTAAGGAGCGCAACAGTCCTGGTTTAGACCTGGTTTAGACCTGGTGTAGTCCTGGTTTAGACCTGGTTTAGTCCTGGTTTAGACCTGGTTTAGACCTGGTGTAGTCCTGGTTTAGTCCTGGTTTAGACCTGGTTTAGTCTTGGTTCAGTCCTGGTTTAGACCTGGTTTAATCCTGGTTTAGTTCTGGTTTAGTCCTGGTTTAGTTCTGGTTTAGACCTGGTTTAGACCTGGTTTAATCCTGGTTTAGACCTGGTGTAGTCCTGGTTTAGTCCTGGTTTAGACCTGGTTTAGACCTGGTTTAGTCCTGGTTCAGTCCTGGTTTAGACCTGGTTTAGACCTGGTGTAGTCCTGGTTTAGTCCTGGTTTAGACCTGGTTTAGTCCTGGTTCAGTCCTGGTTTAGACCTGGTTTAATCCTGGTTTAGTTCTGGTTTAGTCCTGGTTTAGTTCTGGTTTAGACCTGGTTTAGACCTGGTTTAATCCTGGTTTAGTTCTGGTTTAGTCCTGGTTTAGTTCTGGTTTAGACCTGGTTTAGACCTGGTTTAATCCTGGTTTAGTTCTGGTTTAGTCCTGGTTTAGTTCTGGTTTAGTTCTGGTTTAGTCCTGGTTTAGTCCTGGTTTAGTCCTGGTTTAGACCTGATTTAGACCTGGTTTAGTCCTGGTTTAGTCCTGGTTTAGTCCTGTTTTAGTCCTGGTTCAATCCTGGTTCAATCCTGGTTTAGTCCTGGTTTAGTCCTCATTTAGTTCTGGTTTAGTCCTGTTTTAGCCCTGGTTCAATCCTGGTTTAGACCTGGTTTAGACCTGGTTTAGACCTGGTTTAGTCCTGGTTTAGTCCTGGTTTAGTCCTGGTTTAGTCCTGGTTTAGTCCTGGTCCACTATGAAGACCACTGAATGTCCAGAATGTCCATGTTCATTTTTCCAAAAAGCAGAAAACATGAACTGCAGAAGGCTTTACAGAAGACAAAAATATGAAACACTAAACAAAAATCAGGGTAAAGTGCTGAGACACATCTTCATCACTGTATCAGCAGGACTCTTTGTTGTTTTGACTCTGTTCCTGCGCACAAACACTTTTAAGGTCACAGCTGTGGTTTTATCACGGCACACGATAAACATGGACATATCAATTCGGCCGGAACACCCTGCACTAGTATAATGTCTATTTAGTAATGTGCCTCAGCTTCAGGTTTCAATCAATTTCATCAATATTCTGTTCTGCTCCCCCTCCCCACTCTCCCGTTTGTTTACCAAACAAAAAGACGCCGTGTGTTTACCTGTCCCATTGTTTTTGTCTTAAAGGGATAGTGTGGTTTTTATGTTAATCTGTGTGGGTTTCCTTCTAAAAGTTTCGTGCGGTAACACCGGTTTACCTCTGACAGTTTGCGCTCAGCCCGGTTCATCTCGTGTTCTGGAGCTCAGGTAATTAGGTCCGGTAAGTTTGCGGCGACTCGTAATAAAGCTTGTTTTTCTTCTCAAAACAAAACTTTTGTTCGAAAAGTGATATATTTGCGTCCCAAACAGTCGTCTACGAAACATCCAGCAGCTTATTTTCGCATTCGCATATCTCGTCTCAATTCGTATCACTGCGCGCCTGTTACTTATTATTAGTCTGTTAACCTTTAGCGGAAGTGTACGACGGATGTTCTTATTTTCAGGTATCCATCCATCCATGTTCTTCTGCTTATCCGGGGCCGGGTCGCGGGGGCAACAGTCTAAGCAGGGACTCCCAGACAACCTTCACCCCGGACACTTCCTCCAGCTCCTCCGGGGGGACCCCAAGGCATTCCCAGGCCAGCCGGGAGATATAGTCCCTCCAGCGTGTCCTCGGTCCATGCCTGGAACACCTCCCGAGGGAGGGGTCCAGGACGCCGGAACAGACGCCCGAGCCACCTCAGCTGCTCCTCTCCATGTGGAGGAGCAGCGGCTCTACTCCGAGCTCCTCCTGTGTGACTGAGCTCCTCACTCTATCTCTAAGAGAGCCCAGGGACTCTGCGGAGGAAACTCATTTCGGCCGCTTGTATCCACGATCTCGTCCTTTCGGTCATTACCCAGAGCTCATGACCGTAGGTGAGGGGAGGAACGTAGATCGATGGTAAATCGAGAGCTTTGCCTTTTGGCTCAGCTCCCTCTTCACCACAACGGTCCAGTACAACGACCGCATCACTGCCGACGCCGCACCGATCCACCTGTCAATCTTATGCTCCATCCTCCCCTCACTCGAGAACAAGACCCTGAGATACTTGAACTCCTCCACCTGAGGCACGGACTCCTCGGCACCAAATGAAACTGAAACAACGCTTCAACTTTTACTCCCCAACTGAACCAGTGAAATAGAGCACCAGGTGAGAGAAGCTCACAGGTGAGGAACCGAGGAACCGAGGAACCGAGGAACCGAGGAACCGAGCTGCCCTGAACCCGTCCACTGCTGCTGGAGGTCGGGCGGGAGGACAGAGACAGAGGAGAGGGAAGAAGAGAGGAGACAGGGCGGAGGACAGAGGAGCTGCCTGTGCTGGGGCCGCCGTCTGCAGAGCGGGGCCCCTCTGCTCCAGGGGCCAACGCCGCCGGGGACTCATCCTCATGTCCTCCAGACCCTACACACACTCTAAAGAACTTAAAATGTGCCATTTTTAAATTGTATTCACTTAATCAGTGTCGGTATGAAACTTGTAAAATCACTCAAAGGTGCACTGTGGAACTTTTCTAGCAGAGGGTTGTGATGGGGACACCAGTTTTCGTTTTGTTTCACTATCGCAACATCCTTCTGATACTGACACCAACGGGTTTTGCTTCACCACAGCTTCAAATGATCGAAATGGAGATGTTTTTTCACCTGGAACTCTGTCCAGCACCAGCCACGGTTTTCCTTTTCCAGTTTTTAATATTTTACAAACTACACAAACCTAATATTTTGCATTTATAGAGAGAATATTTGTTTTAATATTAAGCATTTCTAGAGACTGTAGAAAGAAGTGAAGTGAGTGCGACGTCACCCACCCACAGCTCCAGTCAAATGAGGCTCACTGAGGCTAGCAGTTAGAAGGGTGAATCTGGAGCCAGTTTCATATTACGAAATAGGAATTTATTTACAGACAGAATGGCGAAATCAAACCTCCAGGATCGTGTCGAGCATTTTAAGACCAAAACGAGGAGCCTGACAGCAGCAGGTACAGAGAGGAGCGGCGCTTTTTCACTATAAAGCGAACTGGAGCTAGAGTCGGTGGAGCCGAAGTGCCGCCCATGCTCACTTCCTGTTTGGAACACTGTGATTTCTGTTTTTCATCACAGTCTCGCCAAACGAGAACAGAGGAAAAACACGTCATTCTCTGGACTTAGAAAATAAACTTTTTCAAACGTTCAAAACACAAAACAACAGGATTCCCACTGACAGTTTTTCGTTTTCATCCTGAATCAGACGTGCACGTGTGAGTACTGTTAGCCACAGTCCCAGCAGGGGGCGCTGTGTTTAAGCGAACACGTGTACACTGGTGCTCGCCGTGGTCGCCTGAGGTTTGACGGAGCGATTCTTTGTCTGAGGCTGTCAGTGTCGCCAACGGCTTTAAGACGCTTTAACGTTAGGACACGCTGCTGTGTCGATATTAACATATCCTGATTAAGTCGATATTAAGTATCCTGAGGGTTTTGGTCTGGTTCTGGTTTAGACCTGGTTCAGTCCTGGTGTAGTCCTGGTTTAGATCTCTGGTCCTTCTCTCACCTGTGGTCATGGGCTTTGGGTAATATCCGAAAGGACAAGATGGATTTGAAATAAGTCTCCTCCTCAGGGTGACTGGGCTCCTCAGTGGGAGGAGCTTAGTCACACGGGAGGAGCTCGGAGTAGAGCCACTGCTCCTCCACATGAAGAGGAGCAGCTGAGGGAAGGGCATCTGTTCTGGACGCCTCCCCAGGGAGGTGTACAGGTCCCACCAGGTGGAGGACACGCTGGAGGGACTATGTCTCTCAGCTGGCCTGGGAACACCTCAGGGTCCCCCAGAAGAAGTGTCTGGGGAGAGGAAAGTCTGGGCCTCCTGCTCAGAGTTCTGCCTCTGTGACCCGACCCCAGAAAAAGCCTCAGAAGATAATTCAGTAGTATTATTATCCATGTAACAGTACTTTGACTTCCTCCTCAGAACATGTGACCTCAAAGTGAAACGTCTGAAACATAAAGAGATCTCCTGAGAGTAACGAGCTCTCACAGAGCAACGTTTACAGGAGGAAGTGGTGTGACCACACACGACCGAGCGGGGACATTCTACACACACATGACTGAGCGGGGACATTCCACACACATGACCGAGCGGGGACATTCCACACACACACAACCGAGCGGGGACATTCCACACACACACACAACCGAGCGGGGACATTCCACACACATGACCGAGCGGGGACATTCCACACACACACAACCGAGCGGGGACATTCCACACACACACACAACCGAGCGGGGACATTCCACACACATGACTGAGCGGGGACATTCCACACACACACAACCGAGCGGGGACATTCTACACACACACACCCAGCCGGGCGGGGACCTTCCACACCCCCACCCACGCGAGCGGGGCCACTCCACCCACACACACAACCGAGCGGGGACATTCCACACACATGACCCAGCGGGGACATTCCACACACACACACAACCGAGCGGGGACATTCCACACACACACACACACACACACACACACACACACACACACAACCGAGCGGGGACATTCTACACACACACACAACCGAGCGGGGACATTCCACACACACATGACCGAGCGGGGACATTCCACACACACACACAACCGAGCGGGGACATTCCACACACACACACAACCGAGCGGGGACATTCCACACACACACAACCGAGCGGGGACATTCCACACACACACACAACCGAGCGGGGACATTCTACACACACACAGACACACACACACATTCGACCGAGCGGGGACATTCTACACACACACAGACACACACAAGACCGAGCGGGGACATTTCACACACACATGACCGAGCGGGGACATTCCACACACACACACACACACACACGACCGAGCAGGGACATTCCACACACACGACGGAGCGGGGACGTGCCACACACACAACGGAGTGGGGACATTCCACACACACACACACATGATGAAGCGGGGACATTACACACACACACACACACACACACAATGGAGCAGGGACATTACACACATACACGCAACGGAGCGGGGACATGCCACACACACACACAATCGAGTGGGGACATTCCACGCACATGACCAAGCGGGGACATTCCATGGCACATTTAAAGGTGTTCGACCCGATTCAGTAAGAACGAGTCCAGTTTAAACAATTCGCAGTGGTTCAGAGGTTCTCCTCATTTACCGTTCAGAAGGTCCTCACTGTTCACCACCATGAGTTTAGAAGAGACACGAGGAGACACAGACAGACGTAAACAGAGACCAGGACTTGTGAGGACAACACACATAAACACACAGGGTGTGTGTGTGCTGTCGTCCAGTGGACCTGATGATTACTAAAGGAGGGTTTGTGTGATGTGTGATGTTCCAGGAAGGTTCTTCTCCATCTCCTCCAGGAGCCCTTAAACCTGGAGCCTGGTCCCACACGGTGTCCCTGCCCAGAGTCGTTCAGTCTGATGGCAGGACTCTGTGTGAGATGGACAGAGACGAACCAATCACAGAAACAGAGGACTGACCCTGAGGACAGAGCGGACTTTTACAGAACACAGAACATCACAAACCTGAGGCTGTGAGCCGCTCCCTCGCTTCATCTCACACCACTGTAAGTGGCAAGACACCTCCCCTACACCTCCCCTACAGCGTCCACGCCAACGATAATCACACACACACGTGCTGTTCTGTGTATGTGAAATGTGTTTTGTCATTTTAAAAAAGTAGTAATCAACATACAGGCTTCATTTTTATTTAATTGTATTTATTTTTGACATCATAACTGTGATCTGCTGACAGTTTTCTGTGGCGTTGTGCATAGTTTTGTTCTAATGGACACGAGGAGGACACGAGGAGGACACGAGGAGGACACGAGGAGGACACGAGGAGGAAGCTCTGTGAGGCCTTCAGATCTACAGACGAGGGCAGATCCAGGAGGCTGTGGGAGGTGAAGGTCTGAACAAAGCCAAACAGCAGAGTGTGAACGTCACTAGATGGCACTGTTCTCCTTACAGAACTGCAGGCCGAGCAGGAGGAGGCAGGAGGAGGAGGGAGGAGGAGGAGACAGGAGGAGGCAGGAGGAGGAGGGAGGAGGAGGAGGGAGGAGGAGGCAGGAAGAGGCAGGAGGAGGGAGGAGGAGGCAGGAGGAGGAGGGAGGAGGAGGCAGGAAGAGGCAGGAGGAGGGAGGAGGAGGCAGGAGAAGGAGGGAGGAGACAGGAGGAGGGAGGAGGAGGCAGGAGAAGGAGGGAGGAGGCAGGGGGAGACAGGAGGAGGCAGGAGGAGGGAGGAGGAGGCAGGAGGAGGGAGGAGGAGGCAGGAAAAGGGAGGAGGAGGCAGGAAAAGGAGGGAGGAGGCAGGGGGAGACAGGAGGAGGCAGGAGGAGGAGACAGGAGGAGGCAGGAGGAGGGAGGAGGAGGCAGGAGAAGGAGGGAGGAGACAGGAGGAGGAGACAGGAGGAGGAGACAGGAGGAGGCAGGAGGAGGGAGGAGAAGGGGCAGGAGAAGGAGGAGGAGACAGGAGGAGGAGACAGGAGGAGGGAGGAGGAGGCAGGAGAAGGAGGGAGGAGACAGGAGGAGGAGACAGGAGGAGGCAGGAGGAGGGAGGAGGAGGCAGGAGAAGGAGGGAGGAGACAGGAGGAGGAGACAGGAGGAGGCAGGAGGAAGCACAGATCAGTAATGTAGACATGTGTATGTGTGAGAACAGGAGCTTCTCCAAACCTCCACCAGAGCCGACGGGCCTCAGAAATATCCAAAAACTAATCAAAAGTAGATCCTCGTTTTTCACAGGAATCAATACTCAAAAAAACTCCCCCTGACAGGACCAAACCAGGACTAAACCAGGACTAAACCAGGACTAAACCAGGACTAAACCAGGACTAAACTAGGACTAAGATAAGATAAGATAAGACTTTATTGATCTCACACAGGAGAAATTTACTCGCCACAGTAGCTCCAGGACATTTGGACAAGAGGGAAAAAGTGCATGCAGGCAGGGAGGGGATAAAGTAAGTAATAAGTAATACAGATAGTAATACGTAATAATAATGGAAATAGTAATAATGATAATAGTAACAACAAGCATCAACATGAAAAAGGAGGATATTGCACGTCTGGCCTATATGTTAGAATTACAGTCTGATGGTGGTGGGGATGAAGGATCTGCGGTAGCGCTCCTTCTTGCACTGGGGGTGCCTCAGTCGGCTGCTGAAGGAGCTGCTCAGCTCCTCTACAGTCCGGTGCAGAGGGTGAGAAGTGTCGTCCATGATGGACGTAAGTTTGTCCAGCACCTCCTCTCAGCCACCTCCTCTACAGAGTCCAGAGGACAGCCCAGGACAGAGCTGGCCCTCTTAACCAGCTTATTCAGTCTCTTCCTGTCCCGTTCTGTGCTGCTCGGGGCCCAGCAGACGACAGCGTAGAGGAGAGCAGAGGCCACCACAGAGTCATAAAAAGTCTTGTGCAGAGGCCTGCACACTCCAAAGGACCTCAGTCTCCTCAGGAGGTGGAGGCGACTTTGGCCCTTCTTGTACAGGGCGTCGGTGTTGTGGGACCAGTCCAGTTTATTGTTGAGGTGAACACCCAGGTACTTGAAACTGTCCACAGTCTCTATGTCCTGCCCCTGGATGTTCACCGGTGAGTGAGGTAGTGGTCTCCTCCTGAAGTCAAAGACCAGCTCCTTTGTCTTACTGGTGTTCAGGCTCAGGTGGTTGCGCCCACACCAGTCCACAAAGTCACTGATGACCGAGCGGTACTCCAGCTCGTTCCCCTCTGACACACAGCCCACAATGGCCGAGTCGTTGGAGAACTTCTGGAGATGGCAGCTGTCCATGTTGTAGGTGAAGTCCGAGGTGTAGATGGTGAAGAGGAAGGGTGAGAGGACAGTACCCTGGGGGGCCCCCGTGCTGCAGACTACCACCTCTGACTCACAGCCGCGCAGCCGCACGTACTGTGGACGGTCAGTGAGGTAGTCGATGGTCCAGGCAGCGAGATGTCCATCCACTCCCGCGTCCTCCAGCTTCCCCCGCAGCAGCGCCGGCCTGATGGTGTTGAAGGTGCTGGAGAAGTCAAAGAACATGACTCTCACAGCACTCCCGGCGGTCTCAAGGTGGGTGAGCGCCCGCTGCAGCAGGTAGATGACGGCGTCCTCTACTCCTACGTTTGGCTTGTAGGCAAACTGCAGCGGGTCCAGGGTGGGGCTCACCACAGAGCGGAGGTGGCTGAGGATCACCCTCTCCATGGTCTTCATGAGGTGGGAGGTCAAGGCGACTGGTCTGTAGTGGGCCGGTTCCCTGGCGTTTTGGGAACCGGGACCACACAGGAGGTCTTCCACAGGACGGGGACCTTCTCCAGGCTGAGGCTCAGATTGAACATGTAGCAGAGAACCTCACAGAGCTGGTCTGCACAGGTTCTCAGCAGCCTGGGACAGATACCGTCGGGTCCTGCGGATTTCCTCTGCCTGAGTCGCCTAAGCTCCCTCCTCACCTCGTCCGGTGTGATGGAGAGGGGGGAGTGGGGGGGGTGGTGGTGCTGGGTTGAGTCCGTGTGAGGGGGAAGGGGGGTATGGCTACTGGCCTGGGAAGGTGTGAAGAGGAGGGGGGAGTTGGCAGAGGGGCAGAGGGGGTGGGGTTAAAGTAACAGTTCAATTCGTCCGCCCAGCGCTGATCACCATCAGCTGTTCCTCTGCCACTCTGTCCAAAACCAGACATGCTCCTCAGTCCTCTCCACACGCCCCGTGCGTTGTTCTGGGCCAGCTGCTCCTCCATCCTCCTCCCATAGTCCTTCTTGGCCCGTCGGATCCTCCATTGAAGCTCTCTCTGGACCCTTTTCTGCTCCTCTCTGTCCCCTGAGTTGAAAGCCCTTTTCTTCTGGTTCAGGAGGGCTTTAAGCTCAGGGGTGACCCAGGGGTGGTTGTTGGGGAAACACCGTACCCTCCTGGTTGGCACAGTGTTCTCCACGCAGAAGTTGATGTAGTCTGTGATGCAATGGGTCAGGCCGTTGATGTCGTCTCCATGAGAGTCAGTGAAAATGTCCCAGTCAGTGTTCTGGAAACAGTCTCTCAGACTCTCACAGGCCTCCTGAGTCCAAAGCTTCACAGACCGCTTCCGCACAGGTTCTTTCCGCACCCTGGGTGTGTATTGCGGGAGCAGGTAGACCAGACAGTGGTCCGAGCGGCCGAGCGGGG
>JAVJIX010000373.1:167500-180000 GCA_036785185.1 Paratrypauchen microcephalus
TCCGTACGTCTGGACCTCCTCCTCCTCCGTACGTCTGGACCTCCTCCTCGTCCGCTGGAGACTCACGCCGGGTTTTATGGTTCTGACCCACAACGTCAAAGTGAAAGTAAAATCTACCAGAGTTTTTTTTTGTGATGTGGAGCGTGAATAACGTGAAAAACCGCTCCTCACGTACGAAAATCAAACACTCCACGTAAATGAGATGTGACTTATGTATTTCGACCAAAAGTGTGTTTATGTGTGCGATCGTCGACCAAAAGTGTGTTTATGTGTGTGATCGTCGACCAAAAGTGTGTTTATGTGTGTGATCGTCGACCAAAAGTGTGTTTATGTGTGTGATCGTCGACCAAAAGTGTGTTTATGTGTGCGATCGTCGACCAAAAGTGTGTTTATGTGAGCGAGTGTCGACCAAAAGTGTGTTTATGTGTGCGATCGTCGACCAAAAGTGTGTTTATGTGTGCGATCGTCGACCAAAAGTGTGTTTATGTGTGCGATCGTCGACCAAAAGTGTGTTTATGTGTGCGACTGTCGACCAAAAGTGCGTTCATGTGTGCGATCGTCGACCAAAAGTGTGTTTATGTGTGCGACCGTCGACCAAAAGTGCGTTTATGTGTGCGATCGTCGACCAAAAGTGTGTTTATGTGTGCGACCGTCGACCAAAAGTGTTTTTTTGTGTGCAATCGTCGACCTAAAGTGTGTTTGTGTGCGATAATCGACCAAAAGTGTGTTTGTGTGCGATCGTCGACCAAAAGTGTGTTTATGTGTGCGATAGTGGACCAAAAGTGTGTTTGTGTGCGATAGTCGACCAAAAGTGTTTGTGTGCGACCGTCGACCAAAAGTGTGTTTATGTGTGCGATAGTCGACCAAAAGTGTGTTTGTGTGTGATAGTCGACCAAAAGTGAGTTTATGTGCGACCGTCGACCAAAAGTGTGTTTATGTGTGCGACCGTCGACCAAAAGTGTGTTTGTGTGCGATCGTCAACCAAAAGTGTTTGTGTGCGATCGTCGACCAAAAGTGTGTTTATGTGTGCGACCGTCGACCAAAAGTGTGTTTATGTGTGCGATAGTCGACCAAAAGTGTGTTTGTGTGTGATAGTCGACCAAAAGTGAGTTTATGTGCGACCGTCGACCAAAAGTGTGTTTATGTGTGCGACCGTCGACCAAAAGTGTGTTTGTGTGCGATCGTCAACCAAAAGTGTGTTTATGTGTGGGATCGTCGACCAAAAGTCTTTATGTGTGCGATTGTCAACCAAAAGTGTGTTTATGTATGCGACCGTCGACCAAAAGTGTGTTTGTGTGTGATCGTCGACCAAAAGTGTGTTTATGTGTGTGATCGTCGACCAAAGGTGTGTTTATGTGTGCGATCGTCGACCAAAAGTGTGTTTAGAAGAAGAAGAAGAAGTGACTTTATTGATCTCACACTGGAGAAATTCTTCTCTGCATTTTAACCCATCCTATATATATATATACATATATTAGGAGCAGTGGGCAGCACACATTAGGGCGCCCGGGGACCATCTCCATGATCTTCTTGCTTCGGCTTGGTCAGGACCTAAGCTGGAGGTACCTATGGTGCATGTTTTGGGTTGGTGGGGGAAACCGGAGTGCCCGGAGGAAACCCACCCAGACACGGGGAGAAACATGCAAACTCCACACAGAAAGGCTCGGGCGACCCGGGGATCGAACCCAGACCATGCATGCAAACTCCACACAGAACACACACAGAAAGGTCTGGGCGACCCGGGGATCGAACCCGGAACCTTCTTGCTGTGAAGCAAGAGCGCTAACCACTCTGCTACCGTGCCGCCTTATGTGTACGATCGTCAACCAAAAGTGTTTTTGTGTGCGATAATCGACCAAAAGTGTGTTTATGTGTGCGATCGTCGACCAAAAGTGTGTTTATGTGTGCAATCGTCGACCAAAAGTGTATTTATGTGTGTGATAGTCGACCAAAAGTGTGTTTGTGTGCGATCGTCGACCAAAAGTGTGTTTATGTGTGCGATAGTCGACCAAAAGTGTGTTTATGTGCGCGATAATCGACCAAAAGTGTGTTTATGTGTGCGATCGTCAACCAAAAGTGTTTATGTGTGCGATTGTCAACCAAAAGTGTGTTTATGTGTGCGATCGTCGACCAAAAGTGTGTTTATGTGTGCGATCGTCGACCAAAAGTGTGTTTGTGTGCGATAATCGACCAAAAGTGTGTTTATGTGTGTGATCGTCAACCAAAAGTGTGTTTATGTGTGCAACCGTCGACCAAAAGTGTGTTTGTGTGCGATCGTCGACCAAAAGTGTGTTTATGTGTGCGATCGTCGACCAAGTGTGTTTGTGTGCAATCGTCGACCAAGTGTGTTTGTGTGCAATCGTCGACCAAAAGTGTGTTTATGTGTGTGATAGTCGACCAAAAGTGAGTTTATGTGTGTGATTGTCGACCAAAAGTGTGTTTATGTGTGTGATCGTCGACCAAAAGTGTGTTTATGTGTGCAACCGTCAACCAAAAGTGTGTTTGTGTGTGATCATCGACCAAAAGTGTGTTTATGTGTGTGATCGTCGACCAAAAGTGTGTTTATGTGTGCGACCGTCAACCAAAAGTGTGTTTATGTGTGCGACCGTCAACCAAAAGTGTGTTTGTGTGCGATAGTCGACCAAAAGTGAGTTTATGTGTGATCGTCGACCAAAAGTGTGTTTGTGTGCGATAATCGACCAAAAGTGTGTTTATGTGTGCAATCGTCAACCAAAAGTGTGTTTGTGTGTGATAATCGACCAAAAGTGTGTTTATGTGTGCAATCGTCAACCAAAAGTGTGTTTGTGTGCGATAATCGACCAAAAGTGTGTTTATGTGTGCGATAGTCGACCAAAAGTGTGTTTATGTGTGCGATAGTCGACCAAAAGTGTGTTTATGTGTGCGATAATCGACCAAAAGTGTTTGTGTGTGATAGTCGACCAAAAGTGTGTTTGTGTGCGATAGTCAACCAAAAGTGTGTTTATGTGTGTGACCGTCAACCAAAAGTGTGTTTGTGTGCGATAATCGACCAAAAGTGTGTTTATGTGCGCAACCGTCGACCAAAAGTGTTTGTGTGTGATCATCGACCAAAAGTGTGTTTGTGTGCGATAGTCAACCAAAAGTGTGTTTGTGTGTGATTGTCGACCAAAAGTGTGTTTGTGTGTGATTGTCTACCAAAAGTGTGTTTATGTGTGCGACCGTCGACCAAAAGTGTTTATGTGTGCGATAATCGACCAAAAGTGTTTGTGTGTGATTGTCGACCAAAAGTGTGCTTATGTGTGTGATCGTCGACCAAAAGTGTGTTTGTGTGCGATAGTCGATCAAAATTGTGTTTATCAGAGGGACAGCTGATGGTGATCAGTTCTGGGCAGATAAACTGTTCGAAACTGTTGCTTTAACAGGTTTGTTTCGCCCCCCACCCCCTCTGCCCCTCTTCACACCTCCCCCGGGCCCCCTCCCCCTTCACCCAACCCAGCACCAGAAACAAAACAACAAACGCCAGGGAACCGGCCCACTACAGACCAGTCGCCTTGACCTCCCACCTCATGAAGACCATGGAGAGGGTGATCCTCAGCCACCTCCGCTCTGTGGTGAGCCCCACCCTGGACCCGCTGCAGTTTGCCTACAAGCCAAACGTAGGAGTAGAGGACGCCGTCATCTACTTGCTGCAGCGGGCGCTCACCCACCTTGAGACCGCCGGGAGTGCTGTGAGAGCCATGTTCTTTGACTTCTCCAGTGCCTTCAACACCATCAGGCCGGCGCTGCTGCGGGGGAAGCTGGAGGACGTGGGAGTGGATGGACATCTCGCTGCCTGGACCATCGACTACCTCACTGACCGTCCACAGTACGTGCGGCTGCGCGGCTGTGAGTCAGAGGTGGTAGTCTGCAGCACTGGGGCCCCCCAGGGTACTGTCCTCTCACCCTTCCTCTTCACCATCTACACCTCGGACTTCACCTACAACATGGACAACTGCTATCTCCAGAAGTTCTCTGACGACTCGGCCATTGTGGGCTGTGTGTCAGAGGGGAACGAGCTGGAGTACCGCTCGGTCATCAGTGACTTTGTGGACTGGTGTGAGCGAAACCACCTGCGCCTGAACACCAGTCCTCTGGACTCTGTAGAGGAGGTGGCTGAGAGGAGGGTGCTAGACAAACTTACGTCCATCATGGACGACACCTCTCACCCTCTGCACCGGACTGTAGAGGAGCTGAGCAGCTCCTTCAGCAGCCGACTGAGGCACCCCCAGTGCAAGAAGGAGCGCTACCGCAGATCCTTCATCCCCACCACCATCAGACTGTACAACTCCACTGTAGAGTCCAGACGGGAAATATTTTATATACTCTCTTATTTTTATTATTATTACTATTTGTCTGCTGCACTTTCTGTTCTAATTTTCTTTTGCACTAAACTGCCTGGAGCTAATGTGACAAGTGAATTTCTCCTGTGTGAGATCAATAAAGTCTGATCTTATCTTGTCTTTATATGTGTGATTGTCATTTTTATTGACCATAGCTGCACAGTTTAAGCTAAATTATTGCTGAAGTACCAGACGCACCTGAACATATCGTAGCCCCGTTCGCTCCTGGTGTGTCCTCTGACCTCCTGGTGTGTCCTCTGACCTCCTGGTGTGTCCTCTGACCTTCTGGTGTGTCCTCTGACCTCCTGGTGTGTCCTCTGACCTCCTGGTGTGTCCTCTGACCTGCTGGTGTGTCCTCTGACCTTCTGGTGTGTCCTCTGACCTTCTGGTGTGTCCTCTGACCTCCTGGTGTGTCCTCTGACCTTCTGGTGTGTCCTCTGACCTCCTGGTGTGTCCTCTGACCTTCTGGTGTGTCCTCTGACCTCCTGGTGTGTCCTCTGACCTTCTGGTGTGTCCTCTGACCTCCTGGTGTGTCCTCTGACCTCCTGGTGTGTCCTCTGACCTTCTGGTGTGTCCTCTGACCTCCTGGTGTGTCCTCTGACCTGCTGGTGTGTCCTCTGACCTTCTGGTGTGTCCTCTGACCTTCTGGTGTGTCCTCTGACCTCCTGGTGTGTCCTCTGACCTGCTGGTGTGTCCTCTGACCTGCTAGGGAGCTGTGTTTTTGTGAGAGTAAAATCAGACTTGTGGCGTAGTCAGATTACCATGTGTGTCGTACTGAAGGGACCTGAGGAGCTCTTCAGAGACTGTCCCAGGATTCACTTAAACACCAGTTCCTCTCACCCCTCTCCTCCGGGGGCCCCCGCCGCCTTGTGCCCGGGCCCCTGTGTGTGGGGACAGACAGGGAGGGGACGGGCCCCGGAGGACACAGGGAGATGAGGGCCATTATCACTGAAGCTCAGGTCTATGGAGACAGAGTAAACAAAGCTGTGCCCGAGCTAACAGCGTCTCTGAGGGAGGAGAGCGAACTCACCCTTCGCTCTGCACGCGGCGCTCTGCACACAGACTTCTGCACACGGTCCTCCGTACACGGACCTCTGCACACGGACCCCGCACACGAACCTCCGCACACGGACATCCGCACACGGCCTCTGCACACAGACCTCTGCACACGGACCTCTGCACACGGACCTCCGCACACGGACCCCGCACACGAACCTCCGCACACGGACCCCGCACACGAACCTCCGTACACGACCTACACCAGCTCCAAGAGCATCATCATAATGCTAATATCTGTCTATCAGTGTCGTGCAGTCAAGGGAGTCACAGAGAAAAAAAAGTTAAATGAAAAAATAAATGTTTATATTTATCCAATAATTTGTACTATAAAGTTATTTTCTATGTAACTTCACCATTTAAATTCTTTTTTATTCAAAATGTCAGAATTTTCT
Organism: Paratrypauchen microcephalus; assembly: GCA_036785185.1. Classification (NCBI taxonomy): domain Eukaryota; kingdom Metazoa; phylum Chordata; class Actinopteri; order Gobiiformes; family Gobiidae; genus Paratrypauchen; species Paratrypauchen microcephalus. The sequence continues at coordinate 173,310 of JAVJIX010000373.1, forward strand.
CTTTTCCCGTTGAAATGTTGGTGTTTGGGCGAACTGACCGTGCTGTAGCTCCGCAGTGACAGATTCTGCGCTAAAGCGGCGGCGAAAAGGCGCCGGGTTAAAGCGGCGGTGAAAAGGCGCCGGGTTAAAGCGGCGGCGAAAAGGCGCCGGGTTAAAGCGGCGGTGTTAAAGCGGCGGCGAAAAGGCGCCGGGTTAAAGCGGCGGCGAAAAGGCGCCGGGTTAAAGCGGCGGCGAAAAGGCTCCGGGTTAAAGCGGCGGCGAAAAGGCGCCGGGTTAAAGCGGCGGTGAAAAGGCGCCGGGTTAAAGCGGCGGTGAAAAGGCGCCGGGTGAGGCTCGTAGTTCCCTGGCCTCATGAGGCACTCGTGAGTCCAGGATTCTTCTGCAGCTCCTGGAGCAGCAGATTAGAATAAGTGACACAAGATACAGTTTAGAGTTAAGTCAAGTTTAATAATCTGTTCACTTTTTTCTTCTTGTCTGGCCCGACTTTTTAAATGGAGGAAGATTTCATATTAAAGCTGGAGCAGTTTTCTAAACTGGACTTTGGGTCGAAGCAGGAGGTTAGAATTAAAGGAAGACCAACGCCGGAGCTAAAGGGTTTGCTCCAGACTACGGGACGAAAGACTCGCTCTTTTCAAACAGCGTGGGAAGAAATCGTCTTTTCTGCTTTTCCTTCTTTTCCTTCTTTTCTCGACCTGCTGTGACGATGTCTGGACTCAGATATTGTGACCTGAAAAATGTGAAGAGAAGAAGAGGAGGAAGAGAAGGAGAAAGAGAAGAAGCCTCTTTAAACATGAGCGCTCCACCCCTCACATTCAGAGCCAGCTCGTGCTAAAAACGTCGCTACTTGGTGCTCTGGAAAATGCACTGATCAATAATAATTAATTTTCAGCTTCACATTAAAAATTCACATTAAAAATACTGGGAGCTCCAGTCACTTAGAGGAGAGAAACTGTCAGACTTACAGATTTGTAAATGTGACGACGTCAGAGCCTCAGACACGACCCTCACCACACGTCACCACCTGCTGTCCACATGACACAAATGTCTAAACTTCACTTCCAATTCCAGTGTTTATGTGTCCAGAGAAACAGAAAATGAGCCTGAAGTTAATGGGCAGTTTGTTTTGACTTGAGATTTACATTTGGATTTATTCTTTGTTTATCCATAAATAATGCTAAGGTTGTTTCTTTTTAGTTTAAGTGTTTTATGTCCCATTTCCAGTCTTTTCCTGTTCATGTTTCTGGGGTAGAACAGTTGTTTTCAGGTTTGCAGCTCGGTGGCCCCGTACGAGACGCTCGCCGCCACCAGGAGCCGTTAACAATAAGAATCAACACATTTATATTTCAGATAATATTGTGTTCGATGCACTAATGTCGTATTTTTACAAAAAAGTGTAAACGAGGCTGTGAAGAGGAGCAGGGGAAAGTGAAATAAATGCATAAAAACTGTTGCTAAAGAGTAAAATTCATGACTAGACTTAAAGGTGCACAGTGTAACTTTTCAGTAGTGGGTCCTTCACCTATTGTTTCTATGGATACGTCACTGCTCTGCCTGGAATGTTCCACAGTGTGACTTTAAACAGCTCTACTTTACAGGTGGTTTTAGAGCTCAAAAATACAGAGAAAACAAACATTGTGAGTGTGAGCGGGGTCGCCTCTCCACAGATCTGACCTGTCACTTGGTCTGGTTTGGTCTCCATGGAGATAAAAGGGTTTAATGCCGTAATGTGGAACATTCCAGACAAAGCAGTGACATCTCCATGTATAAGATTCACTCAGATCGTATTTATGATTTAAAAATGTTATTTGAGTATGCGTTGCCCACGTAGTGTCCAGAGGCAGTTCTGTTGGAGGTGGCCCCGTCAAACTGACCCACGCCAAGGCCCCAAGAGCCCGAGGGCCCGCTGACCCCGGAACTGTGGCTGAGGCGATGATCTGACCACCAAAACCCACACAAACCACACACTTTAACCAAACTTTACAAAGACGAGAGGATCTGGAGCTGTGGTCAGGGGGTGTGATTGACAGGCGGATTGACCAATCAGAGGGAAGCATTCTCTGTTTGCATCAAAACAAACATGGCTGCTTACACAGGAAAAATGAGAAAAACTCCACAAAGGACTGAGAATCAGAGCGGATCTTTACAGAATGAACAATGGAAGCACCAAACTACTTATTTCAGGCAAAAGAACATCTACAGCTCCAGAAAACAATAAGAGACACCTGCAAAATGAGCCGTTTTCTGATTTTACTACTTATAGGTTTGTGTTTGGGCAAAAGGAACATTTCTGTTTGAGTCTATAAACTACTGACAACATTTCCCCCAAATTCCAAATAAAAATATTATCGTTTAGAACATTTATTTGCAGAAAATGACAAATGGTCAAAATAACAAAAAAGATCCATGTTTTCAGAGCTCAAACAATGCAAAGAAACAAGATCAAATTCATTTTAAAACAACATAATACTAATGTTTACACTTAAGAAGAGTTCACAAATCAATATTTGGTGCAATAACCCTTATTTTTAATCACAGCTTTCATGTGTCTCATGCTCTCCACAAGTCTGTCACATTGTTCTTGGGTGACTTTATTCCACTCCTGGTGCAAGAACTGAAGTAGCTCAGCTTTGTGTTTGTGTTGAATTCCACAGACGCTGGAATGGAATGGCTGTGATACATGTAGAGATGCTGATTTCAGAACAAAATCCACTGGTCTCTTATTTTTTTCCAGAGCTGTATATTTTGTTCTGAATTCATGTTTTGTGGTTGGACTCTAGACCCTTGTGGATCCAAACAGAACGTACGAGGCACTGGCCACTCAGGGACCTGCTTTATATTTTAACTTATCTTAACTTGTTTTGTTTTGTTTTGTTTTGTTTTGTTTTGTTTTGTTTTGTTTTATTTTATTTTATTTTATTTTATTTTATTTTATTTTATTTTATTTTATTTTATTTTATTTATTTTATGTTAACTTATTTTATTTGATCTTATTTTATTTTATTTTATTTTTAAATTAAATTAAATTAAATTAAATTAAATTTAATTTAATTTGTATTTATTTATTTATTTTATTTTATTTTATTTTATTTCATTTCATTTTCTGTTCTTGGTCCCGGTGTGAGCCTCGGGGGGATGTTTGTGCAGGTTGTAGCTCCAGAGCTCATTTCCACCTGTCGTCCCTGGTGTTTTTTCAGGTTTCTTCATCTATAGGAGCCACCCCCCTCGGTGAAGAGTGCAGTGGGGCCCCTGATGCCGGAGCGGGGCCCCTGGTGCCGGAGCGGGGCCCTCGGTGCCGGAGCGGGGCCCCTGACACAGCAGCAGGCCGGGCTCTGGCCGCTCTCCAGGCGCAGACAGGAAAATGGCTGTAATTGTTGTGGATCTCTGGCTTCCATCAGGACAATAATCGTCTGGAGAGAAATATGCACCTCTACGATTACCCACAACCCCCTGTGAGAATACCCCTGTGAGAATACCCCTGTGAGAATACCCCTGTGAGAATACCCCTGTGAGAATACCCCTGTGAGCACCTGGAAACCACTGAGGGGGAGGAGGAGAGGAGGAGGGGGAAGAAGAGGAGGAGAAGAGGAGGAGAGGAGGAGGAGGAGGAGAGGAGGAGAGGAGGAAGAGGAGGAGGAGGAGGGGGAGGAGGAGGAGGAGAGGGGGAGGAAGAGAAGAGGAGGAGAGGAGGAGGAGGAGGAGGAGGAAGAGGAGGAGGAGAGGAGGAGAGGAGGAGGAGGAGGAGGGGGAGGAAGAGGAGGAGGAGGAGAGGGAGGAAGAGGAGGAGGGGAGGAAGAGGAGGAGAGGAGGAAGAGGAAGAGGAGGAGGAGGAGAGGAGGAGAGGAGGAGGAGAGGAGGAGGAGGAGGAGGAGGAGGAGGAGGAGAGGAGGAGGAGGAGTGAGTTGACAGAAAATGGAAGACAGATTTGGACTAAGTGAAAGTCTGATTATCCTGAGCAAAAAGAACATGAGTCTACAACAGTGATCCTCAAATAGTGGGGCGGGCCCCCCTGGGGGGGGCGTGTGACCCTGGGAAACATGCTGTCCTAGAACTAAGTGTAATTACACATCCACAACAGTAGTTGGCAGTGGCGCTCTCATTGTCGCTCTGGGGCAGGGGGCGGCAACCTTAAATACGCGACATGCAGAACAGACTCACCGTCAGCAGAACATCCTCTGTCACAGAAAAAACACGTATATTCCACTGAGTCGTGTCCTTAGAAGCTGACGCATCAGCGGCACAAGGAGAGAGCGTTTTTTTTCAGAGCTTTTAGTTTATGCAAATGAGCCATGTGATTTGAAAAACACATTAATATTTGAGTCCTCAGTGCAAAAAGACAGTGCAGAGTGCAGTCTTTGTTGGAAGTTTCTTTATTTTTTGTTTTTAAAGGTAATAAAGGATACAGTGTTATGCAGAGGTGTATTAATAACAATTTTCTAGGCAAATTAATAATATTTATAGTATTATTTGTATAGTATCACAGGGAGGGGGCATGAATTTTTTTCTTCTTCCTAGGGGGGCGCCACAGAGAATAATTGAGAAGCACTGGATTACAGGGACGAGGGTTTCTCAAAGTGTAACACAGGGACCTCACAGGGACCTCAAAATGTCCTCACTGGGACATCACAGGGACCTCACAGGGACCTCAAAATGTCCTCACAGTGACCTCACTGGGACATCACAGGGACCTCAAAATGTCCTCACAGTGACCTCACTGGGACATCACAGGGACCTCAAAATGTCCTCACAGTGACCTCACAGGGACCTCACTGGGACCTCAAAATGTCCTCACTGGGACATCACAGGGACCTCACTGGGACCTCACAGGCACCTCACTAGGACCTCACTGGGACCTCACAGGGACCTCACAGGGACCTCACAGAGACCTCATAGGGACCTCACAGGGATCTCACAGAGACCTCATAGGGACCTCACAGGGACCTCACTGGGGCCTCATAGGGACCTCACAGGGACCTCACAGAGACCTCATAGGGACCTCACTGGGACCTCACTGGGACCTCACAGGGACCTCACAGAGACCTCATAGGGACCTCACAGAGACCTCACAGAGACCTCATAGGGACCTCACAGGGACCTCACTGGGGCCTCATAGGGACCTCACAGGGACCTCACAGAGACCTCATAGGGACCTCACAGGGACCTCACAGGGACCACACAGGGACCTCACTGGGGCCTCACAGGGACCTCACAGGGACCTCACAGGGACCTCACAGAGACCTCACAGAGACCTCACAGGGACCTCACTGGGGCCTCACAGGGACCTCACAGAGACCTCACAGGGACCTCTCAGGGACATCACAGGAACCTCACTGGGGCCTCACAGGGACCTCACAGGGACCTCACAGAGACCTCATAGGGACCTCACAGGGACCTCACAGGGACCTCACAGGGACCTCTCAGGGACATCACAGGGACCTCACTGGGGCCTCACAGGGACCTCTCAGGGACCTCACAGGGACCTCACAGGGACCTCACAGGGACCTCACTGGGACCTCACAGGGACCTCACTGGGACCTCACAGGGACCTCACTGGGACCTCACTGGGACCTCACAGGGACCTCACAGGGACCTCACAGGGACCTCACAGGGACCTCACAGGGACCTCACGTCTGAATCTGAACTTTACGTCAGTGGAACTCCGACATTCACACTAAACAAACTCTTGAGGCCGGTCGAATGTTTCTGCCATGTTCATGTGATGCCTGGAGTTGGGTTCTGTTTCATTCACACGTTTGAGTAATCCTGTTTCCGTCTGCATTGCCACAGCTCGAAATGCTCTGTTCCACCTCGTGATGTCATGAAGTGATGTCATGAAGTGGTCATTTTTTGAAACAAACACAACTCCAGGTGTGACGAGGAAACGACATGAGAGCAGATCCCAGGACAGTGTGGGACCTTTAAGTTAGAATGAACAGAACATTTAGAGACGAGTGAAGAGATGAAGAGGAAGATTAAACCTGGAACATTATGTTTACTGTAGCGTCTTAATTACACTTTTGTGACAAACAATTCTTTATAAAAATGTTTTTTAACAGTACTACAGTACTACAGTACTACAGTACATGCTGCAGTACACACAGTACTACAGTACACACAGTACTACAGTAATACTACAGTACACACAGTACTACAGTACACACAGTACTACAGTACACACAATACTACAGTACACACAGTACTACAGTAATACTACAGTACTACAGTACACACAGTACTACAGTAATACTACAGTACACACAGTACTACAGTAATACTACAGTACTACAGTACACACAGTACTACAGTAATACTACAGTACACACAGTACTACAGTACACACAGTACTACAGTACTACAGTACTACAGTACTACAGTACACACAATACTACAGTACACACAATACTACAGTAATACTACAGTACTACAGTACTACAGTACACACAGTACTACAGTACACACAATACTACAGTAATACTACAGTACTACAGTACTACAGTACACACAGTACTACAGTACACACAGTACTACAGTAATACTACAGTACTACAGTACTACAGTACACACAGTACTACAGTACTACAGTAATACTACAGTACACACAGTACTACAGTACACACAGTACTACAGTAATACTACAGTACTACAGTACTACAGTACACACAGTACTACAGTACTACAGTAATACTACAGTACA
>JAVJIX010000373.1:187500-227500 GCA_036785185.1 Paratrypauchen microcephalus
AAAGACACATGTACAGAGTCAGAGTCATAATCTCTCTGTCTGAACACCTCATTCTGGGCCTTGTTGCTTGAATGCAAATGAGAAGGACACAGATTGGTTAGAGGAGCGGGTGGGGTGGGGGGGCAAATGCGTCGCTGGTTCCTTGTGTTAGCGGTGCGCTGTGCCTGGCCCCACTTCCGTATGTGTAAGCGCGAAGGAGGAAAGGAGAGGCTTTTCAATGAAAAAAAAAACCACATTTTTACAGAAAATAAAATTAAACCACTGCTGTTTCAGAGGTCCAGAGGGTCGGGTAAAGGACTTCCGAGCCTAGAAACACTCGGACGTGCCTCCAGGCAAATAAAAAAACGCATTTCGCATTGCGTAGCTCCTCCGCAGTCCAAATTCTCTGGGCGTGATTTCCAGACACAGGGGGTGGAGATCCAGACGGTGGTGGAACTGAATTTGCATTTCTTTTTTCGATCTGACGTCAATAAGTTTCCTTGTCCAGAATCGCCCATTTGAGCTGTGTTTTTTTCAAACGCAGAAAAGGATCGCAAATGCTCAGTTTAGACATTTCGAAACTTTTAGCCATTGGGGGGCCCTAAACAGGGTAGGGGAGCTCACATTAACGTTCAAAAACCTCAGAAAGTGAAAATTTCATGCCATGGGACCTTTAAGAGTTTCTTTCACGTCTTTTGTACCTGCCTGAGGACTGCAGATGGAAAGGAGCATCTTTCCTGTGTGAGGTTCATGTTTTCTGTCCTTCTTTAACGAAATAAATAACAATAATGACAGACTTTGCATGTTCTATCTGTGTCAGCGTGGGTTTTCTCCCGGTAACACAATCTCCAATCAGGCTAATATACGACCAACAGGCAAGTCCTCGAGCTCTGTTCCCACGGTGATGGCTCAAAATCTCATGACATCACAAGTTGGAACAGCATTCTGAGCTGTGGAGATGTTACAGACGAATAATAAAGAGTTCCTCAAACATGAGACTGAAACAAAACACAACTCCAGGTCTGTTTTTGAGGAGGGAACAACATTATAACTTTAAATGTGGTATTTTTACAGCTCCCAGTGTTTTATCGTTACTTTTACTGTTGGTTTTTTCCAGGTTTCGAGTGGATTTTAATGTGTTCCAGTCGCCGTGATTACGTAGATGGATTCTGTAATATTGGACATTATTATGTGGTGGTGCCACAGGGGCCCGAAACACGCCCCGGGACCCCCACACTTTCACCATAACACTTAACTACTTATTACTTACTACTTATTTCACATAACTACTGCCCCCCGGGCGCCGAAAAAAGATGGCTGCTCACTGCTCCTGAAAAGGATGGGTCAAATGCAGAAGTCAAATTTCTCCCGTGTGTCACTGTGTGTCATTGTGTGTGAGACAAATAAAGGCTTAAGCTTAAGCTTTAATTTACTCATTACAAATATGAAGTGCTCCATGACTGTGAGAGAAGACGAGGACAAGAGGAGGCCTGGAGGAGATGTTTGGAAAAGAGGGAAGATGTTTATACCTGAGCAGCCAGTCGCTTCTACAGTCTGTTCAAAACCAGGAGAGACTCAAACTCAAACTGGACCAGAACATGAAAATCCTCCGTCCAAACCTGAAACGATCCAGCCACAGCCGCTCATTTGTATCACGTGTTTCTCAAATCGCCAAACTCTCCAACAACAAAATAGAGAAAAGTTCAAAACTCCATGCACAGCTTCCAGGTGCTGGTGAAGCAGGAACATTGAATAATTCCAGAAAAAAAAGCACACTCGCTTGACTTTCCTCTTATTCCTTATTCCTGTAGAAGTGAAACACGATGTTCGCTCTAAGCCCAATAAAGGAATAAGAACAAAGTCAAACAAGTGTAACTGTAACAAAATATAGAACTTCTTTTAAATTAAATAAGTAAGAGTTTGGCTTTGATTGTTTATGTAAGCATTAAACAACTTTAATGAGCTGTGTGAAATGCAGTTTCAACATTCGCCGTGGAGTCGTGGACCCTCCACCACGTTTGTGCCGCAGCTACAAACTGAAATGTCTCACCTGTGAGTCTAAAAAGGCTGTCCAATGTCTGTAAATGTCCAAAATATCAGTTATCTAATTGTTTTAAAACAGTGCTTCTCAAATAGTGGGGCGGGCCCCCCTGGGGGGGCGTGGCGTGATGCCAGGGGGGGCGCGTATGACCCTGGGAAACATGTTTTTTTGCTGTACTGTACTAGAACTAAGTGTAATTGCACATCAACAACAGTAGTTGGCAGTGGCGTTCTCACATGCGATTTACGCACAGTCTCACCATTAACAGAACATCCTCTGTCACAGAAAAAACACGTATATTCCACTGAGTCGTGTCCTTTAGTCCGACAGAAGCTGACGCATCAGTGGCACAAGGAGAGAGCTTTTTTTTTTCAGTGCTTTTAGCTTATGCAAATGAGGTGGTTTTAAGATTCATTTCTGTAAAACATAAACAAATGTGCGCAAAGCTGCATTAAAAACACATTAATATTTGAGTCCTCAGTGCAGTCTTTGTTGTAAGTTTCTTTCTTTTTTTTGTTTATAATGTTAATAAAAGGATACAATGGTGTTCTCATAACAATTTTCTAGACAAATAATACTATTTATAAGAACTGGTTTGAGAGGGGAGTTAAAGAGGCTATTTTTGTCAAAAAAGAGAATCCGTCATTAAACAGAAATGGGGGAGTGAGACATAACTTGTCTCCCATTTATAATGCGATTCTTAGACCAGTCAAACAGAGCCAGGGCAGAGGGGTGGAGAGGGTCGTTAGACGTTGAATAGGGGGTCGAAACTAGCCGTCAGAGTAATTTGAAAAACAAAGAGACAGATTAGGGGGGATCGTTTTCAGAGCTTTGTCATTGTAGGACGCGCCTCCCTGCAGCGAGATATAAGCAGGGTCTAACCAGTACAATAACCAGAGCTGACGAAGCCTCTCCGATGAGCGGAGAAATGTTTTCAACCAAACAAACTTTGTCCAGTTGACAAATTGAACTTCTCCTTTGATCACAATACTATTTATAGTCGTGCGCAGGAAGGGGGCGTGAAATATTTTCTTCTTCCTAGGGGGGGCGTCACAGAAAATAATTGAGAAGCACTGGTTTAAATGAAGGTAGTCCCTTCATCCTCCTTAGAGCAGATGAGGATGTTTACTCGTTGCTATGGTGATGTCATGGTGATGTCATCAGAGCAGTGATATGTAAAAGTGTAAAACCACAAGGAGCAGAGCGTTGAAACTGCAGAATGCAGAATGCGCGGCTCCGAGTTGTTTAATGCGCTTAAACCACGGCTACAAACTGAAACGTCTCACTGTCTGTAAACATCCAAAACATCCGTTATTCCAGTGTTTTCAATGATGCTTGTCCATACATTCTACCCACAGCAGTTGAGCATTTGTTTACCCGTTGCTATGGCGACGGAGGCAGAGCAGTGATATAGAACAGTGATGTCACTGTTGCCGGAACTACTTGTACATTATGCCATATGAACGCACGGCGGTTACACACTGGGATTCTGTAAAAACCCACAGTGTCTCAGTCCTGTATGTAGGTTTTTTCACTTTTTTAAATAAGTAAACGTCTGTGTTTGTTTTTGATGCGAACAGAGCATGCGTCTCTCTGATTGGTTAATTCGCCTGTCAATCACTCCCTCTGACATCAGGAGACACTTCCACATTCCCTCTTCGTTCAGTCTTTGTAAAGTTTTGTCAAAGCGTGTGGTTGTGGCTGGACGGGTAAGACAAATGTGAGTTTGTGGCAGTCTGTAAAAGCAGAGACAATACAAAAGGATCAGAGCCCGGGGCCCTCCACATGTCACACAGGGGCCATAATGAATGTGCTGATACACATTTTTACCTGTGACACAAGAATTCAGGCAAAATGTAAACGGAGCATTTTTGAGTGCTCAGAATACAACTCCAGGCATGTTTTTAATGAGAGGACAATGTTATAACCGGCTTAAAATCCCCAAAAGTCCAAAAGGATGCGGTGGACACCTCCGCCACAGAGTTAGTATTATTCCATTTCATCTACATTTTTATTAAGTTAATCACAACGCGCATAGTTTAACTTAATTCCTTGAGCCGCCACCTTAACGTGGTGGAGGGGTTTGAGGGCCCGAATGATCCCGATGTTGTCGGGAGCTTCATGTCCCTGGTCACCCGAGGCAAACAGTTCCTGGGGGACGGGTCAGACCAAGATCGGTTCAGAAACAAGGCCCGGTACGTCGCCCAGATTGGCGTCACTGGAGCCCCACCCTGGAGCCAGGCCTGGGGTGGGTGCTCGACGGCGAGCGCCTGGTGGACGTGGGGCTGTCCTCCCGTGGACCCACCACCCGCAGGAGGATCCATAGAGGCCCGGTTCAGGGCGACATCTCTGCTTAGACTGTTGCCTATGCGACCCAGACCCGGATAAGTGGAAGAAAATGGACGGATGATTAACTTAGTAGTTTTAGTTTAAGGAAGGAGAAATCCACCGACTGTTTGTCCTTTTTCAAATGTTGCTCATGTGTGACACAACCTCCTCCTCCACAGCTCCATAAGTAGAAACGCCTCCTCCCGCCTCCTCCTGACTCCTCCTGACTCCTCCCGCCTCCTCCTGACTCCTCCCGCTTCCTCCCGCCTCCTCCCTCCTCCTCCTCCCGCCTCCTCCTGACTCCTCCCGCTTCCTCCCTCCTCCTCCTGACTCCTCCCGCCTCCTCCTGACTCTAGAAATCCGGTTTGTTTACAGCCGGTGCTCGTTCAGAATCGCTGTTGAAGTTTCCTGTCCAGAAGTAATTTAGCGACCAACACGTTCAGTGGACGCCATCGCTGGAAGGAATCTCTGAGAATCATCTGAGTTTGGCTTCGCCGGAGAGTCAGTTATGCTAAACGTAGGGAGTTTGATTGACAACCTAACAGCCAATAGATAATGACGTAGCCTCGTTATCTATTGGCTGATGTTTATCTGGCCCCACGTCCACAGGTGATGGATTTTAATTTTTTCATTTTCATTTTTTAGTCATCATAATCACAGGGCTGCTACATCTTTATAATGACATCAGTGACAATTTAAAGGGATATGCCACCCCTAGGTCAAATTTGGGCATCTCCCCACAGTCCAGAGACTAAAATAAGTGGTGGAAAGCGTTTTCCTGCTCACCCAGCCATTGTCCGAGTCTGTCGCCACTGACCGCCGCGGTATCTGGTGCTCCTCCGCCTTAGACTGGAGTCTAACGTCGCCAGAGAAAGATTTCGGCCAAAAGGAATTAATTTGCTCGATGCGTTTCCCAATTACTTTCTGTGTAGTGCGCATTCATATCGAGTGCAAATAAATGTGCAAATCAACACGGAGAGCTTGACTTGGTCATTTTGGGTGGGAACTATTTTCCAGTGCGTAAGAATACAGCCGTACCACGGAGCACGCTGCCAGGGGAATCCCAGTTACGCACCGGGAAGGGAGTTCCCCTGTTGCAAAACGTGGTGCGTGGTACGGCTGTATTCTTACGCACTGGAAAATAGTTCCCACCCAAAATGACCAAGTCAAGCTCTCCGTGTTGATTTGCACATTTATTTGCACTCGATATGAATGCGCACTACACACAAAGTAATTGGGAAACGCATCGAGCAAATTAATTCCTTTTGGCCGAAATCTTTCTCTGGCGACGTTAGACTCCAGTCTAAGGCGGAGGAGCAGCAGATACCGCGGCGGTCAGTGGCGACAGACTCGGACAATGGCTGGGTGAGCAGGAAAACGCTTTCCACCACTTATTTTAGTCTCTGGACTGTGGAGAGATGCCCAAGTTTGACCTGGGGGTGGCATATCCCTTTAAAACAAAAAAAAATCCTCCATACAAACTTTAATTATTGAGTGTAATCCTCCCTCTTCTGTTCAGTTTGAGTTTGTTCTCCTGTATTTAAGTTCTCCTGTTCTCCGTCTGCTCAGGTTAGTTTGGTTCTGTTCACTTTGGTTTACATTAACCCCAGTTGGGCCCAGCTTTTTGTTAAATATTATTTGCCTAATTTGAGCTTTTGTTGCATTATTTTTATTTTATTTTATGACATTTAAACTCATTCTTACACCTTTGTCTGTGTCATTTCCGTTTGGTCCACTGCCCTGAAACATGGAGCCCGTGTCGGCCCACAGCTGCTGCTCAGAACCGTCACTCAGAAAGTGACTCATAAAAAAGTGACTTATTCTGAAGATTTAAAGCACCACAGATTCTTTCAGCGTTAGAACCTGAGGATCAGGCCCGTCTCAGAGATAAGGATAAGAGTTACTTAAAGCTGCACTGTGTAACTTTTCTTTTGGAGATGTTATTGCTTTGTCTGGAATGTTTGAGTTACGAGTTTAGAAGAAGAAGAAGAAGCTCTACCTTTATTAGTCCCACAGTGGGGAAATTCCATTTCTGCATTTAACCCATCCTGTTATCAGGAGCAGTGAGCAGCACATTACTGCGCCCGGGGACCATCTCCATGATCTTCTTGCTGCGGTTTGGTCAGGACCTCAGCTGGAGGATTTACTTATGGTGCATGTTTTGGGTTTAGTGAAGATGTATAAACTCAGAATGTGCAGCAGATGTCCAGAATTTACCTGTGACACCACAATGAATTTCTGAGTGTTCCTAATGCAACTCCAGGCATGTTTTTGGTGAGAGGACAATGTTATACCGTGGTTATAACGTGGTTATACCGTGGTTATACCGTGGTTATAACGTGGTTATACCGTGGTTATAACGTGGTTATAACGTGGTCCAAACCGACGCCCCGATGTGCCGTGAGCAGTGTCAGACTGGCGGGAGTGACGGTGGAGCTCCAGATCTGCAGCTGTTGTGTCTGTGTGGCCTCATTAACCTTTGAGCAGCACAAACACGACTCTTCAGACATCAGCTAATGGCGGCGCTCAAATATGAACATTTACATACGTGCATAAAAATCAGGACATGATCTCAGGTTGTCAGCGGCAACAATTAAAGCCAGCGGAGCACACACCCACGGACCCACGCCGCATTCGCCTGTTTAAATCAATTAGGCAAATGCCTCGGCCTTTCCCCCGAGCGAGCACAAATCAGGGGCGACCTGCCAATCACCCGCCGACAGGAGCAGGGACAGGCAGGTAAACATGGACCGGTGCAGAGGAGGTGGATGTGGTACAGAGGAGCAGAGGAGGCCTCCACCTTTCATTTACTCAAAGTGAGTCTTCTGAGTGGGTAAATGAGTTTTGATTCTCCTGCATTCAAGACGCCATTGCACCAGAACACCGTTCACTGCTCTGGACTTTCTCCACGCTCAAAGTGTGCTCTCAGATTTGTTCGGTCCGTACGTTGAAAGACACAGGGACTCTCACAGTCACCAGGGTAAACTCCAGCACATGGAGCTGAGCTGTGGGGCCATAAGCCCACACCGGGCCCCCCCTGTCCCCGTGGACGAGCCTCTGGAGGAGCTGGTCCCTGAGCCCAGGCTGGGAGGAGGGGAGGCGGACAATAACTGTAGCTCCACTCAAGGTGACGTTCCCAGAGCTCAACACCTGTGTCAACGCCCAGAACACACTGCACCGGCCCCTGATGGTCCCTCCTGTGGGCCCCAAAGGAACGGGGTCCATGTCCTTTTCAGGCTGTGCCAGGCCAGGCTCTGATCTGTCCTCCCTCATGTGTCTCACCTGAGACTCCTTCCCCGGTGTAAACATATACATGTAAGTGTGTATACCAGGGATGCAACGATATTTGATATAATATCAAACTGTTCAATACAGGTGTCACGATTTGATACACATGTTTGGTCGATATGCACATGTCCGTTCATGCACTCTGTGTGTCATTTATTTTGGTCCAAAAGGAAACAGTTATTATAACGTCCTCCTCAGCTGCAGCAGATAATCCGCTCCATCAGGACTTAGATCTGAAATATTCTAACAGAGGGTTTTGTGTTTCAATCACTTTTTATTTTACGCCAACAGACCCAGGAATCACAAAGATATTCACTTTTAAATACTTTAAAAACACTTTTGGCTTTACATTGGCTTTAATCAAATGCACTCGTACACGTCCCCGCGACGCCACTCGCGATATACGTCTTATTCTCAGACTCTATTTCATAAGTCTGAAAACGGTCCGTTGAGACATTTCTCTGTGATATAACAGTTTAAGTGTCCACAAAGAGGATGGTAGAGCGCTGTGTGTCTGTTAAGAACTCAGAGCAGGTCAGTGTGGGAGGAGCTACGTACCGTCTCTGCTGGAGGAGGCGGAGCAGCGCCGACACAGGCGAGTGACCCAGGACACACTCAGGAGGAAACGTAAAAGTCTGACAGTGTGACTCCCCGACGTCTGTGTGAAGAGTCGACTGGTTTTATTACAAAATATAAAACAGCCTGAGAAAGTTCTAAAGTTCTAAACCAAATGAAAGTTCACATATAAACTATACAGTACAGTAGTTGTGTAGTGGGTTGTGTGTAATGTGTGTATTGTAGTGTTGTTATATTATACTCACGAGCAGAAAAAAATTACATGAGATTTTTTTTTTTTTGCATTTTAAAACGTATCAAAATCGAATCGATATCGTGACCCCTGTATCGAGATACGCATCGAGGAAAAGTGTATGGTTGCGTCTCTCGTGTGCACAGACACGTGTGTATGACCCTGTTGGTGTGCAGTGTTCAAAATGTTCACTTACAGGTGGTAATTTTACATTCTGAATTTTAGTTTTTGGCTTCGTCTGCTGTCGGCATCTAAATACAACATTTTATCGTCTGATAACCAGGAAGTGCGTGTTAGCATGCAGGTATTGTTAGGGTTACCGTGATGCCAAAACTCCACTATGATCTTTGAAAGTTCTTATAAATTCATCACAGTGAATAATTTGGATAATGTGAGCTCCCCTACTCTGTTAACCCCCAACCCCCCCCCCCCCCAAACTAGGGATGTCAACAATTAATCGACTTATGATTAATTGTCGATCAAGACATTGGTCGACCAAAATGCATTAATTGTAATTAATCACTAATCGCGGACCCGCGCACCCGCATGGTCACGAAACAAAACAACCGCGCACCGTGCTCTGCCAAGCTCGACTCACAGCCGGCCGCAGGCGCCAACGGCACTGCCCGATGTACGCGCAGGCCTCGTCCGGGGCTGCAGAGCACGAGATCGAACCGCGGCGCCCGAGCCACAAACCAGCGGCATGAAACCAGCAGCAGCACTTGGTGGTTTAATCCTGGTTTAGACCTGGTTTAGTCCTGGTCTAGTCTCTTAGCCAATCAGGACGCAGAACACAATGTTACACTATTTAAAAAAAAAAAAAAAAAAAAAAAAAAACGCGATAGAGCGAGGGATTACTGTATTCTGTTATTCAGCATCAATACATTTGTCTGCTTTTTACTAAGGAATAATTAATTGAGGAATATACAATATAATAATACTATGATATATTTATGACTCAGTGTTATGTTACTATAGCTTATATTCTTAAAGACCCTATTGAAACACTCAAATTCAGGTGAAAAACGCCGCTTATCAGTTAATCGTTAATCGACCAATAAGGTCAATCAACTATCAATTAATGAATTAATTGATAATTTGCATCCCTAGTGTAAACTGAGCATTTGCGATCCTTTTCTGCGTTTGAAAAAAAGACAGCCCAAACGGGCGATTCTGAACAAGGAAACTTTCTGACGTCACACTCGGGGAAAAGGTTTCCACCCCCGTCTGGATGTCCACACCGTCTCTGGAAATCACACCCAGAGAGTTTGGACCGCAAACGAGCTATGCCTGGAGGCACGTGAGAGTGTTTCCAGGCTCGGATGTCCTTTTCCGAGCCTCCGAACCTCTGAAACAGCAGTGGTTTCATTTTATTTTCTGTGGAATTTTTTTTTTTCATGGAAATCATCTCATATCTTCCTCTGCGCTTAAAACACAGAAGTGGGTGACAGCGCACATCGCACCGCTAATCCAGGAAACAGCGGCGTATTTGACCACACCCCCACCCGCTGCACTGGCCTGTCTCTGTCCTCCTCATTTGCATTCAAGCAACAACGCCCAGAATAAAGTGTTTCAGAGACACATTTATGAGGCGCTATATAAAAGCATCTAGAGGTACCATGTCATGGGATCCTTAAAGATTGTAAAAATCAGGTAGAGCGACTTTATACGTGACACATCCATTGTGCTGGTCCAGTCGGTGGAACGAACACAAACCTGTTTACCTCTTGTTAAAAGCTGCTGTTGGGGCCGGGGCGTCCCAGAGGAGAGGGTGGGTGGAGCCCCAGGTCTCCCCCACGCTCGGTGCATTTACCGGCGTCTGGATGGGACCCGTGATTGTTCGGGGTCAGCCGTAATCACCGGCCTCTCCCTCCGTCAGCGCGCTAACAGGAGAGGGATTCAATTAGCTCCTCGCGCGCTACAATCAATTAGCCTGAAATGTAGAGATTTTTGTGTGGGTGCAGAGGATGAGTACTCCTGCGTCGTCATGGTGATATATGGTTTTGTTTTCATTTAAAGACGCGCTGTGTGGCTTTTCTGGTCATTAACTTGTCTCTGTTGTTTTGGAGCGTTCTGCAGTTAAAGCGGAACCATCGGGCCTGGTCAGGTTACAGGTCAGATCTGTGTTTGAAGGTATTGTATGGTCAGGCTTGTGGAGTAACAGAACACAAGGAACGGCGTTAAGTAAAAGGACAGAAGAAAAGGTAAGGAAAGAAGACGTACTCAGATTACAGGCACATTTACTGAAAATGGGGATTATTTAGCAGGATTACAATTAAAAAGGTGAAAGCATTTTATGTTAATTTTTTCATTAAAGGGACAGTGTGTAAGATTTTTACCCGTTAATTACCGAAATTGAAGATACCCATTCAAAAATACATTGTTTTCCAAGCCTTTTCACTTCCATCATGAAATCAAAGTATTCTTTTGGACTTAGATATAGTCACATAAAAGGGGGATCTTCCCCATGCAGACGCAGCCATTTTGACAGAAGGACATTTGGGCTCCGCCTTTGGTAAGGCTCGTGGTTTTCACACAACGAGATAGTACGCGTTTGGGTAAACAACGACAAGCATGCTGCCGGATCAGACTCGTAATGGATCTAACACGTGTTTTGGACTAAATTGTTTTACTGGATTTTATTCGCTGGATCCTTACGGACAAATTGAGAGCAAGTTTATGGTGAAATACAGAGTTTGACCTGTGCAAAGCATTCTAAGGTAAGCTAACCTCGTTTTGTGCTTTTCCGTATAAAAGCCCCATGTGCTCGGGGAGTGATTGTTGTGCAGGGAAATGAATTGCATAGTCAAAAAGAGGAGACTGTAAGGTTTCATTTGATGTGTAGAGTGTCATGGTACACGATCGGGAATGTGTGTTTTCATGAGAAAAGAAAAAAAAAACAGTGAACGGGTTCACGTTTTATTTATACCGTAGTTGTCGGCGAGGGCTCGCACAGCGCTGGGTGCACTTCACGCGTTCTTGCGCGGGTACGCGAGCTGTCCGCGTTACGGCGCGCCCGGGTGACCCTCGAGGTCTGCCGTAGCTAAAACAGGAAGTGCAATAGCACCATCCACCTATGCACCATGAATCCTACACACTGGGGCTTTAAAGCTGGAGATGGAGGGAAAACAGAACTGTGGTACAGACGTGCGCACACACTACGGCAGGACTACGAAACAAACTTGCAACTGGCAAGAACGCATTTAGTGGGTGGAAATTTCATTATTTTATTTTTAAAGAAGACAATAAACTTTTCTTAATAAACTGAACTATGTGGTGAAGACGTGTGCACTTTCACTGGACGACTATAAGACCCTGTTTTCCTCAGCTTCTTTTATAATGCACAGAATGTTATTGTTTTCTTGTTGTTGTCGGATATTTGGTGTTAAAGTCGTCCAAAAGTCATTGAAAATAATCCAGATACATGACTTTAATATTATGGTTCTTGGATTACGTTACTGAATACAGATTTTAAGGGAGAAGGAGTAACTGTACCAGAAAACATGTCTAAAATAACCCTCCCAGCCCTGGGTAATGTCACCAAAACACCACAAAATGAATTTATTTCATTCATTCATTTATTATTGGATTCATGCAGCACTTTTCAACACCCCAAAGCACTTCACAGCACTCTGCATCCACCCCACACTCTGCATCCACCCGACACTCTGCATCCACCCGACACTCTGCATCCACCCCACACTCTGCATCCACCCTGGATCCACCCCACACTCTGCATCCACCCCACACTCTGCATCCACCCCCCACTCTGCATCCACCCAACACTCTGCATCCCCCCCACACTCTGCATCCCCCCCCCACTCTGCATCCACCTGACACTCTGCATCCACCCCACACTCTGCATCCACCTGACACTCTGCATCCACCCCACACTCTGCATCCACCCAACACTCTGCATCCACCCGACACTCTGCATCCACCCGACACTCTGCATCCACCTGACACTCTGCATCCACCCGACACTCTGCATCCACCTGACACTCTGCATCCACCCCACACTCTGCATCCACCCAACACTCTGCATCCACCCCACACTCTGAGGTGACGAGGCATCACAGCCACAGCTGCCCTGAGGCAGACTGAAGGAAGCATGGCTGCCAGTCTGCACCATCGGCCTCTCCCAGCAACACACAACACATTCATACAAGTGTCTTGCCTAAGAACACACTGACTGTGTGCACATGGACGAGTGTACTCCCACTGCAAATGGATTGGGATCGTATTGGATTCATGTGCACAGGATAAGGATCGTACAGGGATTGGTTTCCCCAATCCGATTGGAACCCCTGTCTTAGGCCGACAGTAATCTGCTCGGTGTCGCCTTGTGCACGATATCATGTGGCCATACCTGCCTATCAAAGCCTGATCCCGTCAGATCTCAGAAGCTCAGCAAGGCAGGGCCTGGTTAGTACTTGGATGGAGACGCTGGGAATTCCAGGTGCCACAGGGGGGCGCCAGTTGCAAAAAAAACTGTCGCTGTGTCCTTAGGCAAGACACTTTAACCACATTTGCCTAGTATGAAAGTGGAGTCTGTGTGAGTGTTGGAGGTGGTCGGAGGGGCCGATGGCGCAGATTGGCAGCCTCACGTCCGTCAGTCTGCCCCAGGGCAGCTGTGGCTACAGAAAGTATCTCACCACCAAGTGTGGAGTGAATGAACAATGAACTGTAAAGAACTTTGGGTGTCATGAAAGGCGCTTTATAAATGCTATGAATTATTATTATTATTATTATTCAGTCCAGGTTTAGTCCAGGTTTAATCCAGGTTTAGTCCAGGTTTAGTCCAGGTTTAGTCCAGGTTTAGTCCAGGTTCAGTCCAGGTTTAGTCCAGGTTTAGTCTCATATTAGTCCGTCAAACTCCTCGAGCTCCATCTTTGTAAACCGCCACATAGTTTGTTGTGTTTTTATTGAAGTAGTTGGACGACAGCGCCACATAGTGGAGCCTCCAGGTCACTGACCATTATCCCATTACACCAGCTTCATGTGTACTTGGATCTAAGGACAGACCACCCGCCGAGTAACGGGATCGGATTTGGAGAAATCCAATTCGATCTTACCGCAGACCACAGATCCTTCATCCCCACCGACATCAGACAGTAGAACTCCACTATATAGTCTAAACACGCAATTTTTTTCTTTTCTATACTTTGATAAAAGGAGAAGTTCAATTTGTCAACTGGACAAA
Organism: Paratrypauchen microcephalus; assembly: GCA_036785185.1. NCBI lineage: Eukaryota > Metazoa > Chordata > Actinopteri > Gobiiformes > Gobiidae > Paratrypauchen > Paratrypauchen microcephalus. Next base: position 201,148 of record JAVJIX010000373.1, read on the forward strand.
GTTTGTTTGGTTGAAAACGTTTCGCCGCTCATCCGAGAGGCTCATCCATGGATTCTTCCTGGACGACTGAGGGACTTTTCACGCATCTTTTCTATACTTTTTTTTCAATATTCTCTTATTTACTTCTTGTATTATTATGACTTATCTTGTCTGCTGCACTTTCTTGTTAAAACTTTCTCTTGCACTAAACTGCCTGGAGCTTCTGTGGCAGTGAATTTCTCCTGTGTGAGATCAATAAAGTCTGATCTGATCTTATCTTCTTCTTCTTCTTTAGCGTCTGATATTCTCTTCTCGTCTTCACACGTCGGTCCACCACTTAACACTTCCAATAAAACATTTGGTCTGTAGAATGGTCAAAAGTTCTTTAAATTGTGCCGATAAATAGAAAGTGCCCGTGAGTGTGAAACTCTTAAAGTGTGTGATATAATTCCTGTTATTAATGAGGCTTTAGAGTTCCTTTGTGTTTCTGCAGAACAGAAAAGGTGCAGCTACATTCATGATTACAGAGCCCCAGATATGAGCTTTTCTAAAGTGGCCGAGGCAGGAGCACGAGCGCACACGCCCTCCACCAAGTGAGGGTTTGACTTCTGCTGAGCCTGAGGCTGTGGAGCGAGGGAGGAGGGAGGAGGGAGGAGGGAGGAGTGGGAGGAGGTGGACTGGCCAAAGCTGACCACACACTCCAGAGTCCAGCTAAAACAAAAGAGGAGAGGAGGGGGCGGTCCATACGCTGCAGGTTTTGGTTTTGCAGCTTTTTCAGTTTAAATTCGGTTTCTACAAAGTTCCAGACCTGAGGACCTGGACGAGTCTCGCTCGCTCTGAGTTCATCAGTACATAAAACTATTCTTTAGCTCACCCTAAAAGTCGTCTCAAAAGTCTGACAGGAGTAGATCAGGTCTTTTATATCCTTATTTTGAGCGTCTCTCAGACTTCTGCCCATTTGACCCAGTCGTTTGTCTTTAATTAAAGGACACACTTTGCAGCCATGTTACATGTTACATCCCCTTCTCTGTGCAATCTGCCCCTGACTGGAACACCTCCCCCTCCACAATCACAAGCCTCCACACTTACATCATTTGAATTCCAGTTAACGAAATGTTTCATTGAGAATCAGTCCTGTCACCGCTGACATCACCTCCTGATGCTCCGTCACCATCCTGCCTCTGATGTGTTACTGTTGTGTGTGTGTGTGTGACTGCACACAACGGGATGTGGTGTTTCTGGTGTTTGTGCCTGAATGACTGTAGATTAGTGCAGGTGTATGTGACGTGTAAGAATGATTCCACTGTGGTTCTAACGTGCAATATCGTTTTTCAATACTCTCCTTGTTACTGTTTTATTATTATTACTTATTTTATTATTACTTATTTTTATTCCATTCTCGCTGCACTTTTCTTTCTTGTTCAAACTGTCCCTGCCTGGAGCTACTGTGACAAGTGAATCTCTCCTGCGTGAGATCAATAAAGTCTGATCTTCTCTTTTAGAGTGGAAATAATAACTTTGTTTTGATTCTATTGTATTTTACTTCCTGCAGGTCGACGTTTTACACTTGTCCAGGGACGACAGATGAAAAACTGCCCTCGGGCTAATTCTAGCATATTTACATGTAGATGTTTATTAATGTGCAGTGTCCCTGAAACTAATAAATAAAATACAAAATAAAATAAAATAAACACACAGTGTTGTATCGTCTTATCATCAAAAACATATCTGGAGTTTGTATTTTGCTTCATTGTTGGAAGTTGCTTTGGCAGGAATGTTTCAGTGTGGCATTAATGTCTAGAGCAGATGTTTTTATTGCTCTTTGCATCATTGGCTCGTCTCCGTGGAGATAAAATAAGGTGAATGCCAAACTGGAAAATTAGAGTCAAAACAATAATATCTAATGCACCTTAAAGATGTTTTTTTGAAGCTTTCTCCCATGTTCTAACGTTTTCTCATCAAAAACATGCCTGAAGGTTGGGTAATCTAGCGATCTCTCCCGGGTCCTGTTCAAACCTTCCTTATGGTTAGCAGTATAAGCTTGTACGAGGCTCCGCCCCCATGCTCCACATGAAAATTCTCCATAAATCTACAAAAACATGAGACAAAACTGAACTCAGGGATTGGACAAACCTGACGTGATGCAGGAGGTTCATTATCAGGACGGACGTGAGGTGGAGTGCTCTGAAGGGGGAGTGAGCGAGCATGGAGAGCGTGGAGAGCGTGGAGAGTGGAGCTCCCCCGGTTTTGTCTCAAATAAAAGGACTTCACGCTCCGTACTGGTGATCATGTGTGTCAATATTTATTCTCTTTATCCTCAACTTCATTAACACCGCGAACACCGTCAAAACTAAAATAAAGACAGACAAAATGGCTCAGCTTTACATACAGAGCTTTAAAACAAATATATACAATACAAAATAATATACAGATCTGGAAAAAAATAAGAGACCAGTGGATTTTTATCTGAAATCAGCATCTCTACATGTATCACAGCCATTCCATTCCAACACAAACACAAAGCTGAGCTACTTCAGTTCTTGCACCAGGAGTGGAATAAAGTCACCCAAGAACAATGTGAAAGACTGGGACTAAACCAGGTCTAAACTAGGACTAAACCAGGTCTAAACTAGGACTAAACCAGGTCTAAACCAAGACTAAATCAGGTCTGAACTAGGACTAAGAACTAGGACTAAACCAGGTCTAAACTAGGACTAAACCAGGTCTAAACTAGGACTAAACCAGGTCTGAACCAAGACTAAACCAGGTCTAAACTAGGACCCAAGAACAATGTAAAGACTTGTGGAGAGCATGAGACACATGAAAGCTGTGATTAAAAATAAGGGTTATTGCACCAAATATTGATTTGTGAACTCTTCTTAAGTGTAAACATTAGTATTATGTTGTTTTAAAATGAATTTGATCTTTTTGCATTGTTTGAGGTCTGAAAACATGGATCTTCTTTTCTTATTTTCTGCAAATAAATGCTCTAAACCACATTTTTATTTGGAATTTGGGGGAAATGTTGTCAGTAGTTTATAGACTCAAACAAAAATGTTTCTTTTGCCCAAACACAAACCTATAAGTAGTAAAATCAGAAAAACGGATCATTTTGCAGTGATCTCACACAGCTGTATTAGTTGAAGTTTGGTGTATTTCCTGCTTTCTCTCCATTATCTTTTCTCTCTTTCTCTTCATTTACTTCCGGGGCAAAGTAAAGGTCACATGACTCAAAGGTAAATATTTTTACAAATAAAATCATTAAGAAATCACAGTAACTTTAGGACTTATTACCTCGAAAACAGATAAACTGAGCCTGTCGTCAGCGACAGAGAGGAAAGAGAGGGACGTGAGACTCATACAGCACATTGATCACATTGATCACATTGATCACATTGATCACATTGATACATTTTGGTGAATGTAGCATTTTTAAATCAATAAAAGGTGATCTAACCATGTTCTGTGTTTCGTGTTGTCGCTCAGGCTCCTTCTGTTCTAGAGCCCGTGGTCATTATCTCCTCCTTGAATCTGCGAATAAGCAAAACACTCGAGTGTTGGATGTGAAGATGCGGCGGCGGCGGCGGCGGTCGCTTCGCTCCTGAGCCACGTGTACCTGACCCCCCCCCCTCCCCCTTCAGCCAGCCGCCCCCCCCCCCATCCCCCCGCTGTACATTAATATGGATGTATTTAATGACACATAATAACGGGTAATAAAACCTTAGGCTAAGTCCCAAAAGAAGCGAGCGTGCGTCGCCATGGCAACCACCTGTGAGCTTCGTGGCGGTGCTGCCGAGTGATTACTCGTGCCGGGGGGGGGGGGGGGGGGGGTATTCACAACATCAGAGGGGGGTCTCCTCTTCTATGATGTTCTATAGTGTTTCACAACCGCACTTTCAAATTCATTTCACCGTTTGATTTAATCGTATAACTGGTATAACCCGTCTGTGCCGCAGAACGTGAATATTTAATCCTGCCGTGGTCCACGCAGGAGTTGACTTTACCCCCCCTCCTCGTCTGTACCTGCTGCTGTGAGCGTCGCCGTCTGAGTTTTGTCGCTCCTGTCGCTGGTTTCAGTTGACGTCACAGCGTTCGATGAGGCCGATTTAATCCAGGCAGCGGGCAGCTCAAATCAGTATGAATAATACTCCCCAAAACTCCTTAAAACTGTATAGAGCGCTTTCACGGACTCGAAAAATCCAACCTTGTATTGATCTGTGCCGCTGTCTTGGCCAGGACTCCCTTGAAAAAGAGATTATTAATCTGAATGGGACTTTCCTGGTTAAATAAAGGTTAAATAAAAAAAAATAAACCCTGACCCGGATGTGCGGCACACTCAAAGTAAACACGCTCATAAAGCAACCGTGCGGAAAAAAAACTAAATTTCACGATAAACCTTCCACATCAGAATCCAGAACTTCTGACACAGTTGATCAGTTGTATAGAGATAAGTTAAACGCCAAAGAAAAGGAGCGTTATATGAACAAACTCAAATTAATTGGGCGAGAAGATCCGTATGAGAAGGATTCAAGTTTGTTCAGTGACAGCGACGAAGTGTCGATTCTGCTGCTGTAAGAGATCCCGATATTGTCAACGACCTGGTCTTCTCCCCAAGTCCTGACACAGCACAAGACCTTCAGAGCTCTAAAGGTCTGGAGGACCTGCAAAGAGTAAAATATGAACATCGTCTTTCCGCCTCTGTCGCCTCCTTTCATTCACTCATTCATTTATTTATTCATTTGGAGCAGGTCAACACAAGGAAATAAATACAGGTCACCAACACACAAATACATTTGTCTTTTCTTTTTGCTCGAAAAGGAGTGGGAAGAAGAAATTCAATTAAATTAAATCCCACCCCTGTCTTCCAAAACATAACTTAAATTATCAATTAGCTTCCTTATCAGCTCAGCTGAAAGAAACACAAAAACAAAGGCAAATTCCATTCTTGTACAAAGAAAACAAAAAAACAAAAAACAAATCTGATACACTGGTACTTCACCTTAAGAAATTAATTTGTTCCAGAAGTGGTTTCGTAACGTGAATTTTTCATAAGTTGAGTAGCTATTTCAATGGAAAAGGCCTGATCCGTTCCAAGGTTGTTGTTTTTTTATAGTGTAAATTTTTTTTTTATAGTGTAACTTTGTGTTCTGCGTCCTGATTGGCTAAGAGACTAAACCAGCCTTAAAGGGATATGCCACCCCCAGGTCAAATTTGGGCATCTCCCCACAGTCCAGAGACTAAAATAAGTGATGAAAAGCGTTTTTCTGGCACCACGCTGCCAGGGGAATCCCAGTTACGCACCGGGAAGGGAGTTCCCCTGTTGCACAACGTGGTGCGTGATACGGCTGTATTCTTCCGCACTGGAAAATAGTTCCCACCCAAAATGACCAAGTCAAGCTCTCCGTGTTGATTTGCACATTTATTTGCACTCGATATGAATGCGCACTACACAGAAAGTAATTGGGAAACGCATCGAGCAAATTAATTCCTTTTGGCCGAAATCTTTCTCTGGCGCCGTTAGACTCCAGTCTAAGGCGGAGGAGCACCAGATACCGCGGCGGTCAGTGGCGACAGACCTGGACAATGGCTGGGTGAGCAGGAAAACGCTTTCCACCACTTATTTTAGTCTCTGGACTGTGGGGAGATGCCCAAGTTTGACCTGGGGGTGGCATATCCCTTTAAACCTGGACTGGACCTGGACTAAACCGGGACTAGACCAGGATTAAATCACCCCGTGTGGCTCTTCGCTGGTTTCGTGCGGCTTTTGCGTTCGTTTGTGCGTGTTGGGTTTGTGGCTCGGGCTGCGTGTTCGCCGCGGTTCTATCTCGTGCTCGCGGTTCTATCTCGTGCTCGCGGTTCTATCTCGTGCTCGCGGTTCTATCTCGTGCTCGCGGTGCTCCTGTCTCCGCGCTCCTTGCGTGTTCGGCGCTAGAGTGAAGAGGCCGAGAAAGGTGCTCTTTGAGCAGGGAGAACAGCGGGGCAACTGAGCGCGCATTATTTGAATTTTTGAGATTTCGCGTTTCGTAACTTGACTTTTCTTTCGTATCTAGAGACCAAAATTGAACGTGAAGGAGTTTGGTAACTTGGATTTGTCGTATGTCGGGTCTTTGGGAAGGTGAGGTACCACTGTACAGAAAAGTGCCATTTGGCGATTCGTTCAAACTCGTCTCTGTGTTCAGACCAGACCAGGTCTTTATACAAGAACATTTGTGAATATTCTGGCAGAGCTGGAAATCCAGAACATTCCACATGTTTACCCCACACACAGTCACACCGAAACTTTTACGAGTGATTCTAACATTCGGCAAAATGAAGTTTCCATAACCTCTCAGATTATAAATGTTCTCTTCAAGAGCAAAACATTTTTGCAAATTTTTTGGGAATTGTTTATTAAATGCTTAATCACTATATAATATTTGACAAGGTCATTAAATTTGAATAACTTTGACTGAATAAAACGATCATGAGTGAGTTCGAAGAAGCCTTTCCCTTGATAAATGTTCACCCTGGTTTAGTCCTGGTTTAGACCTGGTTTAGTCCTGGTTTAGTTCTGGTTTAGTCCTGGCTTTGCTCTATGGTGACGCCGAGGATCCGACAATCGTTGACCATTTGCACAGTTTGTTTTGAGTATCTCCAACATGGCCGACTCCCGGATGATGCCGTCACGTGAAAGCACACTGTACAGCTGTGATGATAATACTCCCTAAAACTGTATATTATATTACTTATTTTTCTATTTTATTCTGATTTGTACATATACACTTATTATTTTTTATAATTATGTCTTTTTTTATTTTTTTATTTTGAACAGCTGCTCCAGCCAGAACCTCGCGCTTCGACTGCACTTCAGCCCAGAGACACACTGCCCGTTTTGGATGTGTATTTTTTAGAATGTATGTGTAGAATGTAAGTGTGTATGTTTTTTGTGTGCGCATGGACGGCGCGTCTGCATCAGTACACGGAGAGCTTCTGTTGTATTTGTGCATTTACCATGAGCACAGTGGTTCTAGGGCAGTTCTGATACAAGAGGCGGCTAAACGCAGCCTGGAGCTGCGCAGACGTCCCCCCTGGAGCTGCGCAGACGTCCCGCCAAAGCTGCGCAGACGTCCCCCCTGGAGCTGCGCAGACGTCCCGCCAAAGCTGTGCAGACGTCCCGCCAAAGCTGCGCAGACGTCCCCCCTGGAGCTGCGCAGACGTCCCGCCAAAGCTGCGCAGACGTCCCGCCAAAGCTGCGCAGACGTCCCGCCGGAGCTGCGCAGACGTCCCGCCAAAGCTGCGCAGACATCCCCCCAGGAGCTGCGCAGGCGTCCCGCCAAAGCTGCGCAGACGTCACGCCGGAGCTGCGAAGTCGTCCCGCCAGTGTGGCCGTCTGCACGTTGACATACCACTGTGGTTTTGCGAGGTTCTGGCGTCACTCAGGTGTGCACTGGGAGGGAAACAACATCTTCCAAGGTCAAACAGGTGTGACTGAGGCTGTGAGACATTCAGGGGCGTCTAGTAATTTAGCATTAGCGCTAAACCTCTGCAGCTATAAGAAAAACACACAAATAACCGGACTTTTGGCGGACAAAAATGTGTTTAAATGACACTAGGCCAATGACAGGAACACTGAAGGATTTGATATGAGTTAAAACAGAGTTTTCTCACTCATTTGTGGTGAACATGAGCATTTTCCCTTCTCTAATCAGAGGTAAATAAATGCAGAACAAAGTTGATTTGAGTTCCGTGAGCTCAGTCAGTTCTCTGATTGAAGCGTAGCAGAAAACATTACAGATCGTATTCTTCCTGACTGTTCTTCGAGCCGCCATGTTTGTTTAGGAGCTTCTCTGGTTCCTGCTCAGACCACGACGCTGCGCTGTGATTGGTCAGACCCATCAGTGGGCGTGGATTATGATGGATTATGATGGGTACTGGTTAGTTTGTGAATTCACTCATTTTAGTGAATTTCAAAATTTCAGCGGAACGACGTGCCAAGGATGCTTTTCCCGATCTTCAGCTTCAGCCCGAGTTCAGACGCACACGGCGGCTCCGGGGCCGAGGACGCCGCTCAGACCTGTGATAGTGCAGCAGCGCTCGGAGTGTCACACTGGAACAAAACCAGAGCGGAGGAGCACCTCAAGCAGGGCTGTCCAAACTATGGCCCAGGGGTCAAATCCGGCCCTCTGACCAATTTTTGTTGGCCCCAGGGATCCTGCTGAACTGGCCCAAATGATCATAGAGCCACTGAGCAGAACTTTGGGTGTTCAACTCAACAATAAACTGGACTGGACCCACAACACTGACGCCCTGTACAAGAAGGGCCAAAGTCTCCTCCACCTCCTGAGGAGACTGAGGTCCTTTGGAGTGTGCAGACTCTGCTCAAGACTTTTTATGACTCTGTGGTGGCCTCTGCTCTCCTCTACGCTGTCGTCTGCTGGGCCCCGAGCAGCACAGAGCGGGACAGGAAGAGACTTAATAAGCTGGTCAGGAGAGCCAGTTCTGTCCTGGGCTGTCCTCTGGACTCTGTAGAGGAGGTGGCTGAGAGGAGGTGCTGGACAAACACCTCTCACCCTCTGGACTGTAGAGGAGCTGAGCAGCTCCTTCAGCAGCCGACTGAGGCACCCCCAGTGTAAGAAGGAGCGCTACTGCAGATCCTTCATCCCCACCTCCATCAGACTGTATAACTCCACTGTAGAGTCCAGACGGGAAATATCCTTTTTCAATACTCTCCTTGTTACTTTATTATTTTATTATTTTATTATTACAGTACTTATTTTATTCCATTCTCGCTGCACTTTTCTTTCTTGTTCAAACTGTCCCTGCCTGGAGCTACTGTGGCAAGTAAATTTCTCCTGTGTGAGATCGATAAGATAAGATAAGATATGCCTTTATTAGTCCCACAGTGGGGAAATTCCAGTGTTGCAACGCACAGATCAAGAACAGCAGGAAGATGTAGCAACAGAACAAGATCATAAATAATGGCTTAAAATAATTTAAAAATAGACCTAAAAATAGACTCTGGAGTACAGCTGAATATTGTAGTGTAGAACTACAAACTGGTGTTTTCCCACAGGACTGGAAATGTGCCGCGGTCACTCCTCTTTTTAAAGGAGGTGACAGCGCTGATTTAAACTGCTATAGGCCCATATCAGTTCTTCCTTGCCTGTCTAAAATACTGGAGAGACTGGTCAACAAACAGCTCCTGTACCACCTGGACACTCACAACATCCTGAGTCCAGTGCAGTCTGGCTTCAGGGCAGGACACAGCTGTATCTCAGCTACATTGAAGGTCCTGAATGACATCATCTGTGCCACTGACAACAAAGAATATTGTGTTGCTGTTTTTGTTGATTTGGCTAAGGCCTTTGACTCTGTAGACCACCACATACTGCTGCAAAGGCTTAAAGACATAGGGCTGTCTGATATCTGCCTGTCATGGTTCAACAGTTACTGCTCCGGTCGCTCTCAGTCTGTGAGGGTAGAGGGTCTTCTGTCATCCCCTCTACCCCTTTCCAAAGGTGTAGCTCAAGGCTCTATATTGGGCCCAACACTATTCTGTATTTATATTAATAATATCCCTCATGCGGCAGGAAGTGCGAGCATCCACTTGTACGCTGACGACACCATTCTCTACACATCCAGTCCTGCCGGGTCTTCACTTCAAACAAGCTTCAACAATATTCAGTATGCCTTCTCCAGTCTTCACTTACAACTAAACACAAAAAAGACAAAATGCATGCTCTTCAATCGATCTCTCCCACACACTAACTGTCCGTTAACCATCACCTCTCTTGATGGCTCTGTTATTGAATTTGTTAATTCATACAAATACCTCGGCATCTGGTTAGACAACTCGCTCTCATTTGATATCCATATTAACACCGTACTCACTAAAGTCAAATCTGGCATAGGCTTCCTGTATCACAATAAATCTTCCCTCACTCACTCTGCCAAACACCTCCTGGTCAAAATGACAGTACTCCCTATTTTAGATTATGGTGACATCATCTACAGATCTGCCTCCAAATCCCTTCTGCACAAACTGGACATCATCTACCACACCGCCATCCGTTTTGTTACTGGAGCTCCCTTTCACACTCACCACTGCACACTTTACACTCTCACTTCACTCCCGCAGACAGATCCATTGGCTCCTCTTTATCTACAAAAGTCTCATTGGCAAAACTCCACAATATCTTCGTTCACTTCTCCAAATTCACAATTCAATCCGTACATTACGCTCCAGCAGTTTGATTAATCTGGTCATCCCTAAAACCCGCACTTCCTTCGGTCGCCTGTCCTTCCAGTTCGCCGCTGCGAGCGACTGGAATAGTTTGCAGCGCTCACTGAAACTCAGCTCTTTTATTCCAATCAGCACTTTTAAGAACTTTCTACATGCTACTGTCCATGATTATTGCACATGTTTTTAGTTGTAATCTTTTATTACTGTTTTAAGATCATTGTACCTGCTTTTAGTTGTCGTCTTTTATTATTGTCTTTATTGTTCATGTTGCACTGTATGTTTTTATGAATGTATCTTTTAATTGTGCTGCCTCTTGGCCAGGTCGCCATTGTAAATGAGAACTGGTTCTCAATTGGTTTACCTGGATAAATAAAGGTTAAATAAATAAATAAATAAAAATAAAGTTGAGTGACATGTTAACAGTGTTCGTTGTACAGTCTGACAGCAGCAGGAAGGAAAGACCTGCAAAACCTTCACACAGCGAGGGTGAATCAGTCCAGAGCAGACAGAGCGTCCTGCAGGGGGCGACACTCATGGTCCAGCATAGAGGTGACCTTAATAAAGTCTTATCTTATCTTATCTTTTTACTTCAAATTCCGGTAACTCGATCAGTGGAACCTCAATAACAAATCACTGTATTACGATACAGTCCTACAATTTGCGTTTTAGGACTTGTAAAGGTGTCCTGTCTCTGTCATCTGTCTGAAAGTGTCACTAGCTGAATCCAGCCCTCCACTATGAATATGTTTGTATATGTGGCCCTGGGTGGAAAAAGTTTGGACACTCCTGACCTAAAGGCTTTTCTAAAGGGCCCAGTTCAGCCAAGTCATGTCTCCAGGCCCTGGGTAACCTTTGCACTGTAAGATGTGAGGAGAATCCCTCAGTCGTCCAGGTAGAATCCACAGAGAAATTCAATTTGTCGACTGGACAAAAGTTTATTTGGTTGAATCCGTTTGGCAGCTCATCCAAACTGCTTCTTCAGGTCTGAACTGAAGCTTGGATGAGCTGAGAAACGGATTCAACCAAATAAACTTTTGTCCAGTCGACAAATTGAATTTCTCCTTTTGGCTTTGCGCTGTAAGATGAATTCTCTGATATTTGTGAGTGACAAACTCACGAGAATCCATCTTGGCGTCCGCTGGCCCGACAGGTGGTAGGCGGTATCACAGAACAGCGTTAGTGTGAGGATATTTCCATTATTCAGTGGAAATATCAGATTTTCCTACGGGTCAGTGGAGAGACTTTTGGACAGTGACGAGGCTGATCTGGAGCTGTACCTGTGTCATGTGACTCTGGCCTCTGAAACTTTACCGTGGTCTTTTTCCTGATTGTTCCTTTTCCTCTAATCACACGTGTTCTTTTGTTCCTTGGCGTTCCACCTGACAAAAGCAGTTCAGAGTTTCTGTGTTATTTACCGCTGGGCGTCAGATAAACACATCCGCTCACAAAAGCACAGCGCTGCTTTTGTTTTCCGCTCTCCACGCCTGATCAGAAGAATAGGTAGCACATAAAAAAACACTTTCATTTTTCCAGCTCGTCAAATCGTATGCAAATGTCGCCGCGCTGAACAATGTGTTTTGGGGCGTGCGTGGACTCTGCCGGGGAGGAGGGAGGGGGTTCTGGGAGTCCATTTCAGAGAGATGAGGCAGAGGTAATGGCGTCGGCGGGGGGTACGATGCAGCCAGACGAGCCAGGTTTGTGTAGGTAAACAGGGGGAAGCGTTCACAGACCTCCCCCTGCGCCGCCGCCGCTGCTGGAGGAGAAATCGCACTGACAGATGTAACCATGTGTTTCTGGGAGCTTTACCCGTTTCTCGGATAGATGGATGGATAGATGGATTGATGGAGAGAGAACGGAGAAATCAGAGCTCTCTTTCAGCCAACGTGACATTTAGTTTAACCACAACAGCAGTAACTCTTGCAGGCGCATTTGCAGTAGAGTTTTGACTGTCAAAACGGTGGAAAACTCAAGTTGAAGAGTTAAATGTGATCGCCGGAGGAAAATAGCTGTGAACTGGACCCTAGCGGTGAATTTAAGCAAGATATTTAAGCAAAAATATACACAAGAACAGGGGAACGGTCGCTAAGATGTTTGTTGGAATGCAATATTAAGGTCTTATTTTACACAAAACTGACTCTTGTGAGCTTTAAGTCATCTTCTAATGTTCCTCCTGGAAAACACACCTGGAGTTGTGTTTGTTTCATTCACATGTTTGAGGAACACATTAGTATTAGTCTGTCTACATCTCCAAAGCTCAAATGTGGAAAAAAAACACAACTCCAGATGTTTGTGACAAGGAAACGACATCAGAACAGAGCAGAAAACCCTGTAATACGGGCCCCTTTAATAAGTCTCAGCTCACATCTGGAGGTGGGTCCACTGCTCCTGGCGGGTGACCCCAGCAGTGTCGAAGGATGGGTCAAATGCACAGAAAGAGGAAGTGTTACTATGGCAGGAGGGCCACATATCTAAACAGACGAAGCAGAGGGCCGATCGAGGCTCTTATTCTGGTGCTTAACACAGTCAATAATTAAAATATCTGCATGTTTAACACGTTAGAATGAGTCTTTTATTCATGCTGAAATCCTCAAACCCACACAATAAATATGAAATGTGTCTGAACACGCGGAAACCAGCCGCATGTCGGCATTAGTGAAACGCAGATAATCGAGTTTTTAGTCATTTTTATCAAAATTTGTGATTTTTGTTTTTTTTGCAGAATGTGCCAGTGGAGATCATGGAGGTGGAGGTTCGCATTAGAGAGAAGAGGGATGAAGGTCAGTCGTAGAAGACAGAGTACATGTGTGTAAATGATAGAACAGTGGAACAGTGAAGTTACAAGGAGCAGAGGTGGTGAAGGTGGAGGATTTTAGATACTTAGGATCATCTGTTCAGAGGAGACTGTGGAAGAGAGGTGAAGAATAGAGTGGAGACAGGATGGAACAGCTGGAGAAAAGTGTCAGGAGTGATCTGCGATAGAAGAGTGCCAGCTCGGGTGAAGGGAAAGGTTTACAGGACAGTTGTGAGACCAGCCATGATGTATGGATTAGAAACACTTGCAATAGGCAGAAGACAGGAGGCAGAGCTGGAGATAGCAGAGTTAAAGATGCTCAGATTCTCTTTAGGAGTGACAAGGATGGACAGGATCAGGAATGAGGCCATCAGAGGGACAACACAGACAGGAAGGTTTGGAGAAAAAGCTCGAGAAGCCAGATTGAGATGGTTTGGACATGTTCAGAGGAGGGACAGTGGATATATTGGTAGAAGAATGTTAGAGATGGAGCTACCAGGTAAGAGACAAAGAGGAAGACCAAAGAGGAGATTTATGGATGCAGTGAGGGAGGACATGGAGGTAGTTGGAGCCAGAGTAGAAGATACAGAAAACAGGGCCAGATGGAAAAAGTTGAATCGCTGTGGCAACCCCTGAAAAAGGGACAAGCCGAAAGGAGAAGAAGAAGAAGTGCTAGTGGAGATCATGAAGAAGCTTCTCCGTGTTTCAGATAACAGCATTAGTTGCATTTACAAGTAAGGCTGCAAAGGGGCGGAAAACTTCTGGAAAACTTCTGGAAAGTTTCCGTAAAATTTCCCCATGGAAACTTTGGCGTGGGAATTTGGGGAATTTTCAAATTGGTAATTTTGCACAGAAGTTTGGGGAATTTATGATAATTATTGTGAGTCATATACCAACATAAACATAAACATTTTATTTTGTCATCAGCAGCGTTATTGTAAAAGTGAAACAATAAAACACACGGCACAGGATTTATCTGGGTTCTCAGTAAGTTAGCTTGAGCACATGTCGCGGTAGAATCATAAGAACTTCTTCAGTGAAATGGCACAAATCTCGTTTACCAGTAAACTAGCACTATATTTATGTTTTTCTACTTTTCTACTTTAATATTCTTTAATATATGGATCAAATATAATGTACTTCATGATGTCCTCAGAACCGCCTGTCGTCCTCCTGCTGAAGTGTCGGGCCTCAGGAGTCTGGATTTGCTGTGAGCTCAGAAAAGTCGCTTTAGCTCTTCACAATTCTAGAAGTTATTGATCATGTGATAAAGGAATGTAAATGCATGTAGAGGCTGTGGCTCGAGGCTCTGCACAAAATACTGTCCTACTTGATTACATTGATACATTGATTTACACCATTCCACTGTTACATGGTGAATATTTGTGGTGCCAAAAGGTGCTCGTACAGAAGCTTTCATCACCGTCAAAAAATAATATACAAAACTTCAAATATACAGAGAAATAATTGCTCGTGTAAATTACTCGTGGCTCATACGGGCCCCGGAACCCGCGAAACTGGAGGATTTAAACTCCCGGTGCGGAGGTGTCCGGGTTTGCCAGATCGCACCGCGGGAGGAGGGAGGAGGGAGGAGACGGCAGCGCGGGGGGAAGTGAATGATCGAGTTTAGCGTGATTTGGATGGACAAAACTGTTGCTTCTCAGTGTGCACCCTGAGTCTGGGCAGAACACGCTGGAGGTTATGGGGAGTTAGTTTATGGTTGATGATGAAAAGGCTTCGGCGGAGCAGCGGATACGGAAACGGGCGTCTTCACGTGCTCTCCCCGGGGACAACGCTCCGTCACATTTTTATAAATAAACTCGCCGTTCAAAGGCCCCGCACGCCAAATTTAAAACGCACGCGCATTGAATTGCCGCTCAAAATTAATTGTGTAAATTTTTATAATGTGTTAATTAGCAGTGTAATTAATTAATCTAATTAACGCGATAAACTGACAGCCCTAATAATTATATAAGTGTATATGTACAAGTCAAAGTAAAACAGAAACATAAGTAATAAAAATATAAAATCCTGCTTGTCTCCAGGCATTAAACATTTCCCTCCTTTTACTCAATACGGGAGTTTCTGTTGCTCAAAAACACAATAATTCCTTCTGTAAACAGATCTGAGCTGTAATGTAGCGCAGCGCTGTAACCTGCTCGTCTTCCTTGTGAAAGATCGGCTTACTTTATACTGCGGAACATTCTAGACAAAGAAATAATGATTCCATGGAGACAAACAGGTGGGAGAAATGTTACCTAGTGCAGCTTTAAACTGTTATATTTGGTTTGGTTTAAATGGATTGATTATTAAAGGAAAAGTAACGTTTTTTTTACAATCTGAGCCTTCTTTCGACAATAAAACAAGTAGTTTTACTCACCCATAGCAGTTTGGTGTCACTTGGAGCAGTATCGCAGAACTTATGTTGAGCCGTTCTGTTCTACTAATGATCCCGTATCCGTTAGCGTGAGTGCTCGGGGCATTACTTTGCGCTCTCCAAATAACACAAACTTTAGCACTTTTCAAATCACAGAAGATCGCTGTGTCAGCGTAGACTTTTAGTAGATTCCAAAACGGCCTGAAACCCGATATCGCAACAGAAAAGTAAAGTTCAGAGCGGTGTTAGCTTCTTTCGGACTAGCGGTGTTTACAAAACAGCTGAGTTCACGCATGCGCACTGTCCTCTCTGATGACGTCATCAAATGAAACTATAGCTGCATATCGGGTTTCAGGCCGTTTTGGAATCCACTAAAAGTCTACCCTGACACAGCGATCTTCTGTGATTTGAAAAGTGCTAAAGTTTGTGTTATTTGGACACCGCAAAGTAATGCCCCGAGCACTCACGCTAACGGATACGGGATCATTAGTAGAACAGAACGGCTCAACATAAGTTCTACGAAACTGCTCCAAGTGACACCAAACTGCTATGGGTGAGTAAAACTACTTGTTTTATTGCCGAAAGAAGGCTCAGATTGTAAAAAAAAAACCCGTTAATTTTCCTTTAATGTTAAACAAAAAAAATCATTTTATTTAAAGATAAAAATAAAAAGACGACATAACATCAGACACAGATTAAGAGACGAACTCAAACTAAATCTTGAAGAATAATGATTGATGAAGGAGGTCCCATATAAATTATGATTTTTATTATTTATTTGTTTATTTATTGCAAAAGTGCAATTACAGAAATAAAAAAATAAAAAAATAAAAATAAAAAAAAATGCCCAAAAAGGAGTGGGAAGAAGAAAATGTATTTAATCCCACCCCCCCTTCTACTAAATTACAAATAAAATGTACACTAATTTAGATTACACAATCTAAATGACACTGAAAGCAAAATTTCCAAATCAGTTTCATAAAGTAAAGTTCTCATGATTCACCTTGTAGAACTGTATAATCGCTCCAGATCTGATGTAAAACTCACCTACAGATGTTATTTATTTTACAGAAAAAGACTTTGAGAATCATCACCAACAGTCGGAGCGTCAAACCCGTGATCTGCTCAACGTAAAGTGTTCAAATGTGACATTACGTCTCCTCAAAGTCGTGGATAAAGCAAAGTGCAGAGTGTTTCCTGTAAATATTCAAAGACTGAGACAAGAACAAGAACTGCAATTTAAAAGGAACCGACATGTTTAAAAACCCAGATTCAGAACCGAGGTTATTGATCGAAGCGTCGCTGTGAAAGGAGTTCATTTATGGAAAAGTCTCGACAAAGAAATCAAAGGATCAAGAACAATAACGACATTTAAAAACACATAAAATCCAGTGTAATGTGTGTGTATGAAAAAGAAAACTAAGTAAAAATGAATCTTTATGTTCACAGTTGATTAATAATTGTGATTGAAATGGAAAGTATTGATGAAATGTTTTATCGTCACTATCGGTGTTATTCTGGAAAAAGGAAGAGAACAGAAGATTACTCTAACTGACTAAACCAGGACTAAACCAGGACTAAACCAGGACTAACCCAGGACTAAACCAGGACTAAACCAGGGCTAAACCAGGACTAACCCAGGACTAAACCAGGGCTAAACCAGGACTAAACCAGGACTAAACCAGGGCTAAACCAGGACTAAACCAGGACTAAACCAGGACTAAACCAGGGCTAAACCAGGACTCACCAGGACTAAACCAGGACTAAACCAGGACTAAACCAGGACTAAACCAGGACTCACCAGGACTAAACCAGGGCTAAACCAGGACCAGAACAAACAAATAAAAAAAATTGATCAGCTGTAGTATTTAGTATTCAGTATTCAGTATTCAGTATTCAGTATTTAGTATTTAGTATTTAGTATTTAGTATTCAGTATTCAGTATTTCTGTGTGAAATCCCTCCGCTCATGTTTGTATAAAAACGGCTCGTGTAAAGTTGGTGTGGTTGTAGCGGGGTATTATCATGGTTCTTCTACCCAAATGCCCCGTGTTTTCAGTTTCCTGTTGGATGGCAGTCGTGTTTTCACACAGACCCTTTGGTTTTGGACACTTTGTGTTTACTGGAGCCTCGGCGCGCTCCTGGGCGCCTCATGTATTTTGATGGAGCATCACAGATCTCCACAGCCCACTCTCTTCACTCTTCACACGCTGCACAAACTTGTTTAAGACTCGTGCTGAGAAAATAGCAGTGTGCCAGCGCGGGCGGGCGGGCGAGGGGCCGGGGGTGTCCTCTGCTCACCTGGGCGTGCGGAGGGAGGGCGCCTGTCAGGAGCGGTGCATGATGGGACGGGCGCACAGATACCCCGCATTAGCCTGCCTGTAAACAGAGTGCGAGCGGCGGAGAGGACGTTCTACTTGTTTTGTTTGTCCAAATGGAGGACGGGTGCAGCGGTGGTGTCGGAGGATCGGCAGGGACGTCACTCACCTGTCTCACCTGTCAGACGCACCGCCGAAGACAAACAAGTCTGTCTCTGAGTGGGCTTTACAGTGGGATAAACTTTTTATTTTATTTATATTTTATTGTTTTTTGAACAAGAATAAAAAAAATAACAAATATTAACAAACAATAACAACAAAACTATAAACCAGGAGTGTTACACTCCTTTTGGTCCGGGGGCCGTATCCAACCGACCAAAACTCATGGCAGATATACCCCAAAAATATCAATAAGTCCAAATATTTGTGCAGAGAAACACCAATCTATTACAGAAGTGTTTTTTATTTGATGAACTCTTTCTTTTACAAAATATTATATTACGAACAACCTTAAACTTGAATTTCAAAAATGCGATTTCAACACAAGCGTACAGGTTTTAGGAATAGGAATTAGTCAGTTTTTCTTGGAAAATCCTGCACTCGGCGTCCACTTTCCTCATTTTTGACATTTTGACAACAGTCAAAACGATGGTCCTTTAAGAGCGTTTGGAAAGAGGCGAGTCTTCGTTTGTGCTGCTCTGGTGGGAGGGGCCACGTACAGAGGCGCTGGAGGGAGGGGCCACGTACAGAGGCGCTGGAGGGAGGGGCCACGTACAGAGGCGCTGGTGGGAGGGGCCACGTACAGAGGCACTGGTGGGAGGGGCCACGTACAGAGGCGCTGGTGGGAGGGGCCATGTACAGAGGCGCTGGAGGGAGGGGCCATGTACAGAGGCGCTGGAGGGAGGGGCCACGTACAGAGGCGCTGGAGGGAGGGGCCACGTACAGAGGCGCTGGTGGGAGGGGCCACGTACAGAGGCACTGGTGGGAGGGGCCACGTACAGAGGCGCTGGTGGGAGGGGCCACGTACAGAGGCGCTGGAGGGAGGGGCCATGTACAGAGGCTCTGGTGGGAGGGGCCACGTACAGAGGCGCTGGGGGGAGGGGCCATGTACAGAGGCGCTGGGGGGAGGGGCCACGTACAGAGGCGCTGGAGGGAGGGGCCATGTACAGAGGCGCTGGAGGGAGGGGCCACGTACAGAGGCGCTGGTGGGAGGGGCCACGTACAGAGGCACTGGTGGGAGGGGCCACGTACAGAGGCGCTGGTGGGAGGGGCCACGTACAGAGGTGCTGGTGGGAGGGGCCACGTACAGAGGCGTACAGAAAAGAGGTGCAGGAAATTAACAATGTTTTAATAGAAAATTTAAATATATTTAAAGATCCCATGACATGGTACTTCTTGATGCTTTTATATGGCTCCTTAATGGTTCCCTAATACTGTAAATGAATCCTTCTTCAAAATCAACACTCAGTGCATGAGAAAGACACATGTACACAGTCAGAGTCAGAATATCTCTCTGAACACCTCATTCTGGGCCTTGTTGCTTGAATGCAAATGAGAAGGACAGAGATAGGTTAGAGGAGCGGGTGGGGGGGACCAAATACGCCGCTGGTTCCTTGTTACTGTGCGCTGTCTCCCACTTCCGCGTTTTAAGGGCGGAGGAAGAAAGGAGAGGTATTTCAATGAAAAAAACACATTTTCACAGAAAATAAAATGAAACCACTGCTGTTTCAGAGGTCCAGAGGGTCGGGTAAAGGACTTCCGAGCCTAGAAACACTCGCACGTGCCTCCAGGCAAATAAAAAAACTAGGGCTGTCAAACGATTAATTTTCTTGATCGCAACTAATCTCAGAAATTTCATAGTTAATCGCGATTAATCGTGATTTATTTTGCATGTTTAAAATTGATATCTTGCAGTAAGACCGTTCAAATCTAAAGTTAAACTCACAATGCAAAGTATTTCTCACCATTTTTTTTATTTCAAAAAAGTGCAGAGAAAGGAAAAAGTAACAATGAACCAGTAATAGTGCTTACTTTGAGAAATTGTAAATAAATGATTGAAGCCCGCTCGAGCTGCCTACGGATGCGTAGAAGGAACAAAATACTAGCAAACTCAAAATAGTGCGTTTAACCGACAATGAGTTTAATTAATACAACCAAATGAGCTGCATATGGATGGTAGAATTGCGGAAAATGCTGGCAAACTCTGATCGCGATTAAAAAAATTGTTCGTGATCATAACTCTAATCGCGATTAATCGCGATTAACGCGTTAATATTCCCAGCCCTAAAAAAACCGCATTTCGCATTGCGTAGCTCCTCCGCGGTCCAAACTCTCTGGGCGTGATTTACAGAGACAGGAGGTGGAGATCCAGACGGGGGTGGAACTGCATTTGCATTTCTTTTTTCGATCTGACGTCACATAGTTTCCTTGTTCAGAATCGCCCGTTTGAGCTCTATTTTTTTCTAACACAGAAAAGGATCGCAAATGCTCAGTTTAGACATTTCACAACTTTTAACCATGGGGGGGGGGGGGGGGTAGGGGGGCTCACATTAACGTCCAAAAACCTCAGAAAGTGAAAATTTCATGTCATGGGACCTTTAAAATATTTTAATAGAAAATCAGCCAAGGGCCAGATTAAAGGTCTTGGAGGGCCGGATCTGGTCCCCGGGCCGCATGTTTGACACCCCTGCTATATACAGACAGGGAGCAGTTCTCAGTTACACATACAGTAAACCCCTAGTGCAATAACAGTGCAGTTTGGCCACTTGGCTGTGATATAATAACGCCATTTTATCCATTGAGAAAATTTTCCATTTTATGATTGACATGAGCTGTGAGTCTTTCCATCTTATAAATATCAAACACAATGTCTCTCTACATATTAATTGTCGGGTGTTCCGGTTGTAGCCATTTCTTCGTGATGGTCTTTTTACTTTAGCCACCAGAATATTCATGAGGTATTAGTCCACTTTCAGGCAGTCCTGAGGAACATATCCCAGGTACAATGTCTTAAAGTCCGGTGGAAAATCCTCTTGCAGAACGTCCTTTATGAACCTCGGAACAGAAACCTTTAATGTTGGGGCAGTCCCAGAAAACCTGGTGGTGATTTGCACATTGATGACCACGTTGTCTCCAGCAAACAGAGGTGGTGTCATTGGATTTGGATTGTGATGGTGTAATAAAATATCTGATGAAGTTTTTCCAGTTAAATTCGTGCCACTTCATTGAGCTGGTGCATTTCCATTGATATTGCCATATTTCTGACCATTCTTCATCAGATATTCTCATCTCTGATTCCCCTTCACATTTAGCTTTAATATATGTTGTAAAGTGAGCGTTCAGTTCTAGTAAACAGTTTTCTGTAGCTGATATAAGCCCTTTATTGAGTTCTGATTTATGTGCTTTTCTAAACATTTCTATAAGGTTGTGGTCAGTTTCTTTGACGTGTCGCGGGATAAACTTTTTACTTTCAGCCCACATTGTTCCGGCCGGCCTGCATACTCTTACACTTTATTTCCTCCTCTGCATTTGACCCGTCCTTCAGCGTCTCTGGGTTAAACCTGTCGGGAGCATCTCCAGAGCTTGAGTTGGTTTGGTCAGGACTTCCGTAGCCTGGCCGAGGTTAATGAGGGAAACCACTCATTCAGACACATCATTCAGACATTAGCAGCATTTTTGTGTTCACTGGTCCTGCTGGAGACATGTGTCACAGTGAGGGACAGGAGGACACTGGACAAACTGTCTCCATCATGGACACTCCTGCACCAGACCACAGAGGGACAGATAATACTCCCTACAACTGTATATCGCTGGGATCTTATTTCATATTTATTTTATATAGGGGTGTCAGTTTAACGCGTTAATTAGATTAATTATTCACACTGTCAATGAATTATAAAAATTAACGCAATTAATTTTTGAACGGCGAGTTTATTTATAAAAAGAACGAAGACGGAACGATCGACAAGAACGCCGTGATTTGGAGCTTTTGTCAAAAAGAATTTTCCGATCACCGAAGCTGCTCCAGTCTGACGGATCAATTGAACGATAAACACGTCCGGACAAGTTCCATCGTTACCGGTGATAGAGCGAGTGTGAGCGCACTTCACCAAACCACCAAAACCACCAAACCACCAAACCACCAAACCGACAAACCGACAAACCGACAAACCGACAAACCACCAAACCGACAAACTGACAAACCGACAAACCGACAAACCACCAAATCGACAAACCGACAAACCACCAAACCACCAAACCGACAAACCGACAAACCGACAAACCACCAAACCACTAAACCACCAAACCAACAAACCACCAAACCAACAAACTACCAAACCGACAAACCACCAAACCGACAAACCGACAAACCGACAAACCGACAAATCAACAAACCACCAAACCAACAAACCACCAAACCACCAAACCAACACCACATCACGCTTGCAGAATTTGGGAAACGAATGATCAAAGCACATGAAAAACGACAAACTCAATCTCAAAGTGAGTTCGTTCGTTTCCTCTCTCTCTCTCTCTCTCTCTCTCTCTCTCTCTCTCTCTCTCTCTCTCTCTCTCTCTCTCTCACTCTCTCTCTCTCACTCTCTCTCTCTCGCTCACTCTCTCTCTCTCTCTCTCTCTCTCTCTCTCTTAAAATGCGATTAATTAGATTCTTTACCGGTAATTACAAATCCTGTAATTAATTAGATTAATTTTTTTAATCGCCTGACAGCACTAATTTTATGTTTTATGACTTATTTTTGTATTTTATTCTGATTTGTACAGATACACTGCACACATTTACATTTGCAGATACATTTCTGATCTTTTTTTACATTTTTATAATTACGTCTCATTTGACTTCGGTCTCTTGCTCTTTTTTTGCTGTTCTATCTATTTCCCTCTGTTATAGATTATATATATTATAGATTATATTTGATGTGTGAGCGATTGGACCCAGATCATTTCTCTTGCGGATCAATAAAGTTTGTCTAAAATGTCGAGGTTTATTTAGTCAAAACACAGAGAGAAAGAGAAATAATTCTGGACTCAAACATTTTGGATCATCTCGAACAGTTTCACAGTTTCACAGTGACAGAAGCTCAGTTGGTGTTTGTGTTCGTTCGCTGATCAGATAAATGCCGTTGTGTCCTTGGGCAAGACACTCGCCCCCTCGCCCCAGTGTCCGTGTACACTGGTGTCTGAGTGTTTGATATAAAACGCTTTCGGAAAAGTCGGAAAAGTGCTGTGACCTACAGTATTTTACCAAATAACAAAGACTTTTTAAGACAACCTTTGCCTGGGAGGAAACACTAAGAGACGGTGAGGTCAGAATTCCATGAAAAGCTACATAATGTCCCTGGAGTCACGTCCCCTGTGAAGACCCTGCCCTCCGCGGGTGCCCGTGGGTCCAGGCCCCTCTGCAGTGGTCTGGATCGGGCTGGAGGAGTTGATGGTTGGGAGATGATTGTGGTTTGTGTAATCATCCGTCATGCGTGTGCCCAGAGCGAGGCTGTGGGGCTCTGGAGATGGCCCCTGGATGGACGGCCCCTGGATGGACCTCCTCCTCCTCATCAGCTCAGTTTCACCATTATAATACCGTCATTAGTCTGTGCAGGAGGAAGGTCCACGGAAAATAATATGAGGAGGTTTTGACGTACAGGATTCCAACACGTGTACGTAAGCGTTACTTGTTTTTTGTGTTCCAGAATATATCATTTTCTCCCCTGTTATTAAGAATCGTCTATTTTCTCCTCGATTGTTTTGTCTGGTGTAAACAGGCGTAAGTCTGGCTGTTTCTCCAGCTGCGTTACTGGGGAGGCCCCCTGGTGTAAAAGTAATTCATGTTGGATTACAGGCGGCACAGTGTCTTGCCGTTCTGTGTGGAGTTTGCACGTTCTCCCTGTGTCGGGGGGTTTCATCTGTGAATCAACCCAAAACATACACGACAGGTCAAAAGACGAGCGCAAGATCTGGAGCTCCTGACAGGTGTAACCCAGGGAGACTGACAGGTGTAACCCAGGGAGACTGACAGGTGTAACCCAGGGAGACTGAAGGGTCAAACGCTCCATTTCCCTGTTCACCTTAATAATAATAATAATAATAATAATACATTTTATTTATAAAGCACTTTTCAAGACACTCAAAGATGCTGTACAGAAGGTAAATAAGTAATAAAACAATAGACAATCAGACAAACATTAAACATTAAGAAACATTAAAGGAAAATTAATGTTTTTTTTTTACAATCTGAGCCTTCTTTCGGCAAAAAAACAAGTAGTTTTACTCACCCATAGCAGTTTGGTGTCAGTTGGAGCAGTATCACAGAACTTATGTTGAGCCGTTCTGTTCTACTAATGATCCCGTATCCGTTAGCGTGAGTGCTCTGGGCATTACTTTGCAGTCTCCAAATAACACAAACTTTAGCACTTTTCAAATCACAGAAGATCGCTGTGTCAGGGTAGACTTTTAGTGGATTCCAAAACGGCCTGAAACCCGATATGCAGCTATAGTTTCATTTGATGACGTCATCAGAGAGGACAGTGCGCATGCGTGAACTCAGCTGTTTTGTAAACACCGCTAGTCCGAAAGAAGCTAACACCGCTCTGAACTTTACTTTTCTGTTGCGATATCGGGTTTCAGGCCGTTTTGGAATCTACTAAAAGTCTACGCTGACACAGCGATCTTCTGTGATTTGAAAAGTGCTAAAGTTTGTGTTATTTAGACACCGCAAAGTAATGCCCCGAGCACTCACGCTAACGGATACGGGATCATTAGTAGAACAGAACGGCTCAACATAAGTTCTGCGATACTGCTCCAATTGACACCAAAATGCTATGGGTGAGTAAAACTACTTGTTTTATTGCCGAAAGAAGGCTCAGATTGTAAAAAAACGTTAATTTTTCTTTAAACCTTATTGCGGAAGTTGCCGTTGGTGCCGTCATCATTCGGAGGCGTTTAAAGCCTCCAGAGAATCAGTGCAGCGACGTGTAGGCCACATAAACATGAAACATTTTACACAAATGAACCTTCATGTCATTTAATGAGAAAAATGTTCTCAAATTCACCACTGACATGAATGAGATTCCCGTTTAACCGGAAGTTTCACCACACAAAAGTGCGGTTCAGGAGTATGCGGTACATACAAAAATGGGCAGGACCTTCACATGAACTTTCAGTGAAACCAGACTTGTTCTTGGAGCGTTTAGATTCTTTTGGGTCTGTGACTGAAACACTGACCAGAGGAGACTGGAACATTTATCTGGACGTCTGTCAGAGGATCACAGTCGTGGAACACATGACCTGCTCATGTCAGGAACTGTGAGTCCTCCTCGACCTTCAAGAACACTCTGGGACATTGGTAAAATAATCAAACCTGCTCTCACAGGTCGATGTTCTTCTTAAACTCACAGAACGGTCTGTTGTGGTGAACTTGCTGCACTTCTGTCTCTTCTGAGTTCCTCTAAATGTTCTTCTGTTCTGACCTGCCTGAGGACCACGGATGTGAAGAAGATGTTGAGCTAATTCCGGCATATTTATTAATGGTGATTATGGTGATTAATAAGCATTGTCCTAATTAAAATAAATAAATAAATAACGTTCTTCTGTCCTGTTTGTATTCAGATTTGGTTTTGGATAATCATCATGATCAACTTGTATAACTGTACATCGCACTAATGGCCCAATTCTGACCGAGCTCGAGTCTCTAAGGTCACAGTATTCAGTCCACACTCGGGGGTGGTAAAGTTCAAAAACCATATGTACAGGTCGCACACACAGCGCCCCCTAGGTCCACAGTGAACATAAAACATGTGATAAACAAGACAATAAACACATGACTAAAACATCACATATATATATATATATATATATATATATATATATATATATACATATATATATATATATATATATATATATACATATATATATATATATATATATGTATATGTATATATATATATATATATATATATATATATATATATATAGCTGCCCTGGGACAGACTGACAGGAGAGAGGCTGCCAATCTGCGCCATCGGCCCTCTGATCACCGCCAACACTCACCAACTTCATACGAGTAATCGATGAAACGTTTCGCCTACAGGGACACAACAACAGTGTGCACAATAACTGGAGCGGGGCTAGAACTGCTCACCTTAAGGCAGGGGGGCAATTATTTTTCCCCAGGGGCCAAATGAGAAGCAGAAAATATTGTGGAGGGACAAAAGTTTGACGTCTACTCTGGTTATTAATTTTATTTCTCTGTTGAAATCAGTAAATGTCGTTGTTTACAGAAGCTGTAAGTTCTGTGTTATTAAGTCATGAGAGAGTGAAGGTTTTACAAAAACTGAATTTATTCAGTAAAATAATTTAAAATGATGGTAAACATGAAACATTTGTAACTCTTTTTCAGACACATTAACCCCACAATGTTTTCTGAGTTTAACTTTAACTTTGTATTAAGACGCCACAATGTCTTTGTTTGACAAATAATAGAATACAAGAAATGTCACAACTGCCAAACTGTAGAAAAAGTCAAAGCTCATGTTTTAGTGTTTTTGTCTTGATCAGTGAGAGAAATGTCGCCTCTGTGGAGCTTTAAGTGCATCAGAGTCAGGTTCATGTTTGAGGTGGAGATGTGAAGTCCCACAGACGATCATCAGGACA
>JAVJIX010000373.1:232500-247500 GCA_036785185.1 Paratrypauchen microcephalus
GAATGTTTAATAAAAAAAATTGGTGGTGAAAAAAAAAATTGTGCTAATTTAAGAGCAGTTAAAACAGACCGGTCAATTTTGACCGGGAACACTAAAGTAGGGGGCTGGAGGCGAACACGACCGGAGGGTTAAAGAGGAGTGGACCAACATTCCACAGGCCACAACTGACAATCTGATAAACTCTATGTGAAGAATATGTGTTGCACTGCATGAGGCAAATGGTGGTCACACCAGATACTGACTGGTTCTGAGTCCCCAGACCCCCAATAAAGCAAAAAAAATAAATAAAAAAATGCACATTTCGGGGTGTCCTTTTATTGTGGGCAGTCTGGGGCGCACCTGTGCACTGGTCATGATGTCGGATCGGCATCTTGATGTGGCGCACCTGTGAGGTGGGGTGGATTGTCTCGGCGGGGCAGAGGTGCTCGCTGTCACACATTTGGACAGATTTGTGAACAATGATTGGGAGAAATGGGAGTGTTGTGTATCTGGAGTGAATTTTGGATCTTTGGGTCCATCTCAGGAAAAATGGGAGCAAAAACAAAAGTGTTGCGTTAATATTTTTGTTGAGTATATATGACGCACATTCTGTGTTGTGTATCATGGACAGACCCACAGCTGGTGCCGCTCCACACGTTCGCTCCAGTGCATTTCCAATCACTGCGGTCACATGGACGAGTGTACTCCGACTGCAAATGGCCTGGGATCATATCTGATTCATGTGCACAGGCTAAGGATCGTATAGGGATTAGTTTCCCGAATCCGATTGGAACCCCTGGCTTAGGCCGATAGTAATCCTTTTGCACGAAATCAGATTGGCGTACTGCGCATGCGCTGGAATTTTCACCAGGGATTTCACCCGGAAGTGGCAGGAAGCGCCGACGCCGTCATAAGTAGCGATTGTTGCCGGAAAAGTCAGACGAAAGAAGAAAGAATGCACAACACGTACACCAATGCTGCTCCGGCAAACTAGTCCAGGTTTAGTCTCATATTAGTCCGTCAAACTCCTCGAGCGCCATCTTTGTAACCGCCACATAGTTTGTTGTGTTTTTAGTGAGTAGTCATCACTCAGAAGTAGTTGGACGACAGCACCACATAGCGTAGCGGAGCCTCCAGGTCGCTGACCATTACCTGATTACACGAGTTTCATGTACACTTGGATCTAAGGACAGACCACCCGCCGAGTAACGGGATCGGATTTGGAGAAATCCAATCCGATCCTACCATGTGACCGCAATGAATGAGACAGTTAGCATTAGCATTAGCCTCCAGACGTCACACCCGGTTTTGTTTTGTGGACTGACGACCACTCGACCTTGAAAATGCTTCAGAAATACAGCGAACCTCAACAGTTCGATACTGAAATGTATTTTTCATCAAGGACCTCACCTCCTGTGAGCACCGAACCTGCCGTCACCGAACCTGCCGTCACCGAACCTGCCGTCACCCAACCTGCCGTCACCCAACCTGCCGTCACCCAACCTGCCGTCACTCAACCTGCCGTCACCGAACCTGTCGTCACCGAACCTTCTGTCCCTGAAGAGATCTGAACCAATGTCTGCAGTTTTCTCATTAATGTTTCACGCTGATTGGTCGAAGATCACAACAGCGGATCTCCCCGTTCACAGACACACAGCTCAAGGTTCTAGATTCACGATTCAAGATTGTTTATTTGTCATACAAGATCAACACAAGGTCAACAATGCAATGAAATGTGCAAGAGGATGTACCAACACAGATGGGCGTGCCAGAGTGGACCGTCATCTGCCGTACATCTTCACCGAACCTGTCGTCACCGAACCACAGTGAGGTTCAGATCTTAGCCAGGGAAAAGAATTGGTTTGAGAGGGGAGTTAAAGAGGCTATTTTTGTCAAAAAAGAGAATCCATCTTTAAACAGAAATGGTGGAGTCAGACATAATTTGTCTCCATCTATAATTCCATTCTTAAGCCTAGATCAAGCAAAAAGGGAAACAATAGGGCTAGAGCCAGGTCAGGGCCAGAGGTGTGAAAAAACAGCCGTATGGATGAATAAGGATCGTTATCTAGACGCCAGAGAAACAAAAGACGGAAACCAATGAGATAGTTTCGGAAAGTAGTTAGCTAGTTAGCTCCTCCCTACAGCAAGATATAAGCAAGTGTCTTACCAGTATTCTTATTAGAGCTGACGAAGCCTCTCGGATGAGCGGCGAAACATTTTCAACCAAACAAACTTTGTCCAGTTGACAAATTGAACTTCTCCTTTTATCATGGATTCTACCTGGACGACTGAGGAACTTTTCACGCATCTTAATGAAATGTTTAGGATCAGAGGAACCGTTGACTCGCTGAGATAGTCAGAAGTACTAATAACAGCAATAAAAATACAAGGGGAAAAAGTAAACAATATAATAGAAAATATGTAATAAAATATAATAAAACACAAAGGTACAGGTAGGGTTAAATAAGGTGTAAGTAGAGTATTACAGGTGGTAATACTGCATACTGGATTTCGTATTGCACATAATACAGCTCTTTCTTCTGCACATTTCTCACAAACTAAACAGCCCATGCAGGCTCCAAATAACACAAACTTTAGCACTTTTCAAATCATAGAAGCTCAATGTCTTAGTCTACGATTTCGTTTGAATCAAAAGTGGCCTGTAATCCGAGATTTATCCATAGTTTACAGCTTTGCATTTCATGTTTGGGCACTGGCCTCCTCATCTACTCGAAACTATGGCTAAATCTCGGATTACAGGCCACTTTTGATTCAAACGAAATCGTAGACTAAGACATTGAGCTTCTATGATTTGAAAAGTTTGTGTTATTTGGAGACCGCAAACATGTGCCCCGAGAACTCACGTTACGGAGATCACAAATCTAAAACATCTCTGGAAGTGCTCCATATGACACCAAAGTGCTATGGGTGAGTAAAACAACTTGTTTTATTACCGAAATAAGGCTCAGATTGTAAAAAACGTTACTTTTCCTTTAATTTCCTTTAATTTTTAATAAAATTTTCATGCTTGGATGCAAGATTCAAGATTCAAGATTGTTTATTTGTCATATCCAGGATTCTGTTTGTTTGTTTTCATTTTGTTCTTTCGTTTGTTCGTTTGCTTGTTCATTTGTTTGTTTGTTCATCTGTTGTTGTTTTTTTTTGCGCCAGAGGTAAAATCCTCCAGTTTGGGTCCTGACCAGAGCCTAAACAACAAAATCATGGGGATGGTCCCGGGTCAAATGTACAAACAACTTCTCCTGTGTGAGATCAATAAAAGTCAATCTTCTAATCCTTAATCACTGTGAGGAGCTTGTGTTACATTTTGTATGAAAAGTATATGAAAAGTGTATGAAAAATGTTCAGGATCAGAAGAACCGTTGACTCGCTGAGACAGTCAGAAGTACTAATAACTGCAGTAATAGTACATGGTATAAAAGTGTTGCAAAAGTGCAGGGGGAGAAGTAAACATATAATAATATAATAAATATATGTAATGAAAATATAATAAAATACAAAGGTGCAGTTAGGATTAAATCAGGTGTAAGTATTTTACAGATGATTGTACAGTAGTTTACAGTGAGGTAGTGACAAACATGAGACATTCAAACAGTCAAGTTGGGGTTTTATTTCAGGATCAGGGCCCGTCTCTCTTTTGAGGCCCGAAAGAGGCTTGTTGACGCCACATTTATGTCCGTCCTGGATTATGGGGATGTTCTGTATATGCATGTATCTGCGAGCTCTGGACACAGTTTATCACGGAGCTCTGAGGTTCATCACTGGTTTTAGAACTCTTTCCCATCATTGTGTTTTATAGACTCGTGTTGGTTGGTCCTCCTTGTTGTCCCGAAGACTTAAGCGTTTCTATGTGCTGATTTATAAATGTGTACTTGGCCAGCTGCCACCATACTTGGGAACCTACATTTGCAACAAAGTGGTTCTTATAATCTTCGTTCTTCGGATTTATTTTTATTGTCAGTTCCAAAGGTCAGGTCTGAAAGGGAAAGAAGGCTTTTCAGTTTGCTGCTCCTTCTGCACGGAACCTTTTACAGAAACTGAGTGAGCTGGTCTCCTTAGATGCTGTAACATCTGTATGTAGCCGCTATTCCTGATTGTGTTGTTTTTATTGTGAAATAGTTTGACATTTTTATCTAGAAACTGTGATTTCTGAACTGTAAAATTTTATCACTTGTGTATGTTGTGTTTTGAAAGTGACCGACATGTAACTGAACTGCTGCCTCTTGGCCAGGACGCTCTTGTAAAAGAGATTTTTAATCTCAATGAGTCTTTTTTCCTGGTTAAATAAAGGTTAAATAAAAATTAAATGATGTATAATCTCTTGAATCTTTAGTTTTTTGCCTGCCGTCCTGTTGTCTCTGTGTAATGTTTATGATTGTTTAAACATTTCTTAAAAATCATTAAAAATAACTAGGGCTGGGAATATTAACGCGTTAATCGCGATTAGATTAATGTAAGTTATGATCGCGAACAATTTTTTAAATCGTGATCAGAGTTTGCCAGCATTTTCCGCAATTCTACCATCCATATGCAGCTCATTTGGTTGGATTAATTAAACTCATTGTCGGTTAAACGCGCTATTTTGAGTTTGCTAGTATTTTGTTCCTTCTACGCATCCGTAGGCAGCTCGAGCGGGCTTCAATCATTTATTTACAATTTCTCAAAGTAAGCACTATTACTGGTTCATTGTTACTTTTTCCTTTCTCTGCACTTTTTTGAAATAAAAAAAATGGTGAGAAATACTTTGCATTGTGAGTTTAACTTTAGATTCGAACGGTCTTACTGCAAGATATCAATTTTAAACATGCAAAATAAATCACGATTAATCGCGATTAACTATGAAATTTCTGAGATTAGTTGCGATCAAGAAAATTAATCGTTTGACAGCCCTAGTTTAAACATTTCTTAAAAATCATTAAAAATAACTGAATAATAACGTTTGTTTTGGTCCGTTTGGCGCTGGTCAGTCTCCGATCACAAGTGAACGCTTCAGGAGCCAAACGAGGCGGACTCTCTGTTTGTGAGAGTTGATGTTGGCAGGACGAGCAGGACTGGTGAACTTTAGAACCTGGAGCTGGAGTTAGATCTTGTTTTTACTTGTCTGTCTCTGTGTCTCTGTCGGTAAACGGCAGAAATCACGGCTTTGTTTGCAGCCTCGCTCACATGAATGGGAGAGTGTGTTTGCGTTGGGACTCCTGGGGCTCCTGGGAGCCTCTGTACGGCAGGAGAACGGATTTGGGGATTTCACAGCAAAAGGAAAAATAAAACCTTTGAGATCATTTCCTCTGAGGCTGTTGTGGTGATTAAAGAGTATTTTTAGACCACAGAAAACACTCTTAACTATTCTGTCAACTGCACATGTCCTGAGTGCTAATAACGCTCACCCTTTGGGACCTCTGACCCCGGGCCTGAGGGGCCTCCAGGTGGGTCCCCGGGGCCCACGCGTCCTCACAGTCTGAGCTGTGTCTCCCACTCTATTTTTAGCCCACACGTTAAAGGCCAAAACATCCAACTTCTAAACAAATGATTAACAGGCCAGAGAGGTCAGAGGGGTCAGCAGGTCCAGGACTTTCTAATAAAAGCACCTTGTGGACAGGGCGGGGGGGTGTGGGGGGGGCGGGTGACAGGCTAATGACAGGGAACGAGCACACACCACAGTCTGTCCCGGCCGAGGGGCGGCGGGTCATCATCTGCTTCAAAGAGCTTCACCGTAACTTCTGCTCCACAGTTCTGCCGGAGTCTCTGTAAACACTTCTGTGTTGTGGCTTTTGTGTTTCAGTCTGTGACCCCCAAATAAACCCAACGCCGACGTGTGAGCCCAGTCTGAACCAAACCTGTCAAGTCTACTAGGGATGCACGATATATCGGCATTAACATCGGTATCGGCCGATATTGCCAGATTTCAACATATCAGTATTAACGACCGATATTTGTCAGTACAGTAATCCCTCAAATTAACCTTTTCTCACATTTCTCTCTCGTTTAAACACTCAAACTTTCGTAGACTTTCAACTAAATGTTTTACTAGTGAAGCGTCCCACCCGGGGCTGCGAGCACGACACCCGTGTCCAAACTGTGCCTCCTCAGGACCGTGGACGTGGTCCTGAGGAGGAGGAGCAGTCCGAGCACATCAAACCTCGACATGAACGAACGCAAGAGCCGCACAAAACCAGGCAAAGAGCCGCACGCCGTGGTTTAATCCTGGTTTAGTCCTCGTCTAGTCTTGCCTGGTTTACACCAGACCATATCACAGTGAGATCTGGTCTGGGAGCACCTCCTGAATATCTCGTAGTGGAGGTGTGGTTTACGATCGTTTATTGGGCGTTATGAATGTCTATCATTTGGCGTATACGTAGCCCAGAG
This sequence comes from Paratrypauchen microcephalus, assembly GCA_036785185.1. Taxonomy (NCBI): domain Eukaryota; kingdom Metazoa; phylum Chordata; class Actinopteri; order Gobiiformes; family Gobiidae; genus Paratrypauchen; species Paratrypauchen microcephalus. The sequence continues at coordinate 238,861 of JAVJIX010000373.1, forward strand.
CCTCATGTCAGTTGTCAGTTCAAACTACAAGTTTCTGTTTGTCACGTAGTACGAGTCACCGCCTGTCCACCCCTCCCCGCTCTCTGATTGGCTCCCAGAATCAGGAGAGCTCACTTAGCCTCGTTGCCAGGCTGTGTTTCAGATCGGAACGAATGAAAGCAGCCTGGGATTTCCCAGGTTAGGCCTAGACCTGGTTTAGTCTGAACATGAATCCAAGTGTCAAACGATATCCAGACTAGTAAAGAAGAGATTAAACCCTGGAACAGTCTGGACAGTGGAGACCAGTGTAAACCCGGCCTGAACCAGGCCAGACCAGCCCAAACCCGGCCTGGACCAGTCAAAGTCTGAATCTAATTTGAGTTTCAGTTAAACTCCAGTATGTTCTGTCCACTCTTATTCTCCACCATGAACTCCAAACCCTCTGGACCCAGAACAGTCCCGTGTACAGTTCTCAGTATCCTGGGATTTTCCACATTGGTCGTATTTTCTTTTCTTTTCCCATGTGTCCTTATACCTGTGTAATCCCTGGTCTAGTCCTGGTCTAGTCCTGGTCTAGTCCTGGTCTAGTCCTGGTCTAGTCCTGGTCTAGTCCTGGTCTAGTCCCTGGTCCATGTGTCCTTATATGTATGTACTCCCTCAGTGGTCCTGTAGGTTCCTCAGTGGTCCTGTAGGTTCCTCAGTGGTCCTGTAGGTTCCTCAGTTGTCCTGTAGGTTCCTCAGTGGTCCTGTAGGTTCCTCAGTTGTCCTGTAGGTTCCTCAGTGGTCCTGTAGGTTCCTCAGTGGTCCTGTAGGTTCCTCAGTGGTCCTGTAGGTTCCTCAGTTGTCCTGTAGGTTCCTCAGTGGTCCTGTAGGTTCCTCAGTGGTCCTGTAGGTTCCTCAGTGGTCCTGTAGGTTCCTCAGTGGTCCATGGGCGTATCATAGTCTCTGTGCTCTTCTACTTGTTCTGATCAGCTCCAGATCGTTCTAAAGACTAAAGAAAGGTTCATTTCCGTCCTGTGAATGGGACTTTCTTAATATTGATACTTGTGAAAAACGAGGATCTATTTTTCATACTAGTTTTGGTTTTCAACACATCTGACAACCCCGCTATGGGCCCACATAAAGAAAAGTGACCCAAGTCGGTGGAATAAAGGATAACATATAATCTCTAACAAATGAGTAAACAAAAGACGGACAACAAAGGGAGGTCGTTAATCCTTAAAATCGTGCGCGTCCGTGTGACAATGAGCGGTGATAAGTGCAGCCGTCTGCGGGTGGAGTGCACTGACAAAGCGTGAGGTTTTCTTTAAGTGCAGTGCAGTGTGAGGAAGTGTCCGCACAGTGACAGGCTCCACCCGCCCGGCCGTGCTAAGTGCGAAGTGACACGCCACAAAGAGGAGCTGCTTTTATTCGCTCTGCAGCGGTGTCGCCGTGTGGACGGGAACGACACGATATGACTGTTCAGTGTCAGGAGAAGTGACGGGTGAACTGCTCACACCTGTCACCACTTCTGAGAGGGCAGACCGACAGGGACTCACCCACAGGACTCTGATCAGACCTGAAGATGAACCCGAGAAGATGAACCCGAGAAGATGAACCCGAGAAGATGAACCCGAGAAGATGAACCCGAGACGGCGTCGTGTGGTTTTCGGCGGTCTGGGCTCATTGGTGCACGGGCCCAAAAGTCATTTTTACTTCCGCATTACTTCCTGAACACTGCCCCAATGCTGCCCACCGTGTGACGTCAGAAACCTGCACGGCGTGGAGCGTTTGGACCAATCAGAGCGAGCGCGGCTCAGAGCGGCGAGGCTCAGTCTGACAAAGAACACTTTTAGGAGCTTTGAGGATTTAAACATTTAAAAAGGTTTATGTTGTGAAAATAGAAAAGAATCCTACAAAATCCAACCTCTGTGAAAGCCCGACTGTCCCTGAGCCCCGTCATGTCCCTGAGACTGTCCCTGAGCCCCGTCATGTCCCTGAGACTGTCCCTGAGCCCCATCATGTCCCTGAGACCCGTCATGTCCCTGAGACTGTCCCTGAGACCCGTCATGTCCCTGAGACCCGTCATGTCCCTGAGCCCCGTCATGTCCCTGAGACTGTCCCTGAGCCCCGTCATGTCCCCGAGACTGTCCCTGAGACTGTCCCTGAGCCTCATCGTGTCCCTGAGACTGTCCCTGAGCCCCATCGTGTCCCTGAGACTGTCCCTGAGCCCCGTCATGTCCCTGAGACTGTCCCTGAGCCCCGTCATGTCCCTGAGACTGTCCCTGAGCCCCGTCATGTCCCTGAGACTGTCCCTGAGCCCTGTCATGTCCCCGAGACTTTCCCTGAGCCCCATCGTGTCCCTGAGCCCCGTCATGTCCCTGAGCCCCGTCATGTCCCTGAGACTGTCCCTGAGCCCCGTCATGTCCCTGAGACTGTCCCTGAGCCCCGTCATGTCCCCGAGACTGTCCCTGAGCCCCGTCATGTCCCCGAGACTGTCCCTGAGCCCCGTCATGTCCCCGAGACTGTCCCTGAGCCCCATCGTGTCTCTGAGCCCCGTCATGTCCCTGAGCCTCGTCATGTCCCTGAGACTGTCCCTGAGCCCCATCGTGTCCCTGAGACTGTCCCTGAGCCCCATCGTGTCCCTGAGACTGTCCCTGAGCCCCATCATGTCCCTGAGACTGTCCCTGAGCCCCATCGTGTCTCTGAGCCCCGTCATGTCCCTGAGACTGTCCCTGAGCCCTGTCATGTCGCTGAGACTGTCCCTGAGCCCCATCGTGTCCCTGAGACTGTCCCTGAGCCCCGTCATGTCCCTGAGCCCCTTCATGTCCCTGAGACTGTCCCTGAGTCCCGTCTTGTCCCTGAGACTGTCCCTGAGCCCCGTCATGTCCCTGAGCCCCGTCATGTCCCTGAGACTGTCCCTGAGTCCCGTCTTGTCCCTGAGACTGTCCCTGAGCCCCGTCATGTCCCTGAGACTGTCCCTGAGCCCCGTCATGTCCCTGAACCCCGTCATGTCCCTGAGACTGTCCCTGAGCCCCTTCATGTCCCTGAGCCCCGTCATGTCCCTGAGCCCCTTCATGTCCCTGAGACTGTCCCTGAGTCTCGTCTTGTCCCTGAGACTGTCCCTGAGTCCCGTCTTGTCCCCGTCCACATCATGTCCCTGAGCCCCGTCATGTCCCTGAGCCCCTTCATGTCCCTGAGACTGTCCCTGAGTCCCGTCTTGTCCCTGAGACTGTCCCTGAGCCCCGTCATGTCCCTGAGCCCCGTCATGTCCCTGAGACTGTCCCTGAGTCTCGTCTTGTCCCTGAGACTGTCCCTGAGCCCCGTCATGTCCCTGAGCCCCGTCATGTCCCTGAGACTGTCCCTGAGTCCCGTCTTGTCCCCGTCCACATCATGTCCCTGAGCCCGTCCCGTCTGTGGACATCATGTTTGACACGTTCCAGACCCCCACGTCCCCCTCCTCTGCAGATCCAACACAAGGCCCCATCCTCCAGTCCAGGAACCGGAGAGGGCAGGGGTCCCACACCCACTAACCCGCCCAAACACGCCGCCGCCGCCGCCCGCCCGACCGCCCGGGGGATAAACGCAGACAGATGCTCCGGCCTGGCCCACTGAGGAGGGGCGGCGGGAGAAGAGGTGATCACAGAGCTGAGATCTTTAAGTCTTTCCTGTTCCCGTCCTGGTCTGCACCTGGACTCACACCAGGCGAGACGATGATGAGGATGATGACGACGGGAGGAGGAGGAACCGAACACTGTGCTCTTTATGTGGATTATTATTCATTTGTGTCTTGTCTCTTTGTTGTACTTTAAACAAAAACTGTCCAGCCATTAAATGAATCATTATGTCTCCCGGCTGGCCTGGGAACGCCTTGGGGTCCCCCCGGATGAGCTGGAGGAAGTGTCCGGGGTGAAGGAAGTCTGGGAGTCCCTGTTTAGACTGTTGCCCCGGCGACCCGGCCTCGGATAAGAGGAAGAACACGGATGGATGGATGGATGGCATGTACATATTTACGTATAAATGTGTGTAAATTGTGGGAAAATAAAACTGAAGTTGTGTTTTTAAACTCCACACACCTTCTCTAGAATCATCTGGTTCATTAACCCCTGGAGTCGCCCTTGATGACATCACGAGGTGGAACAGAGCGTTTGGAGCTTTGGAGATGTTACAGACGAATAATAAAGAGTTCCTCAAACATGAGAATGAAACAAACACGACTCCAGGTGTTTGAGGAGGAACATCAGAACATCAGAACATCAGAACACGACTTAAAACTCATGAGTCCATTTTGTGTAATCCTGGAGCTTTAAAGGGACAGTGCGGTTTTTAAAAAAATGTAAATCTGTATGGCGCCCCCTTCAGCAGTGTCGTGCATTAAAACTGAGCCGAGTTCTGTCCCGGTTCTGCCTCTGACAGTGTCCTCTGAGCCGAGTTCTGCCCCGGTTCTGGAGCTGACCAAAGTAGTTCCGGAAAGTTAGCGGGGACAGTTAATAAAGCTTTTTTAAAAAAGCCAAAAAAGTGATATATTTGCGTCACAAAACAGTTGTCGGTGCTGCGTTCCGGTGCGCACCGCCTTACTTTCACCACTGTTTACCCCTGACAGTGTCCTCTCAGCCGAGTTCTGCCCCGGTTCTGGCGCTGACGAAAGTATCACTGCGCGCCTGTTGTTATTATTATTATTATTATTATTATTATTATTATGAGCCTGTTCACTTCTAAGTGGCGATGTTTACAAGTGAACAGGCTCATAATAATAATAGGCGCAGTGATACAACTCGAGAGAAAATAGCACCAAGCGATTACGACTGCTGACTTTTTCGTGACACAAATATATCACTTTTTGGACAAATATTGTTTTGAGAAGAAAAACGAGCTTTATTAACTGTCCCTGCTAACTTGCCGGACCTACTTTCCTCAGCGCCAGAACCGGGGCAGAACTCGGCTCAGAGGACACTGTCAGGGGCAGAACCGGGGCAGAACTTGGCTCAGAGGACACTGTCAGAGGTAAACAGTGGTGAAAGTAAAGCGGTGTGCACCGGTACGCAGCACCACTAAGAGAATATGGTTAATGGTGGCCAAAACCACATTTGAAAAAAAAGTAAGGTGCACTATTTAAAGGCAAATTAACGGGTTTTTTTTACAATCTGAGCCTTCTTTCGGCAATAAAACAAGTAGTTTTACTCACCCATAGCACTTTTCTGTCAATTGGAGCAGTATCGCAGAACTTATGTTGAGCCGTTCTGTTCTACTAATGATCCCGTATCTGTTAACATGGGGCTGTATCATATGCTCGGGGCATTACTTTGCGGTCTCCAAATAACACAAACTTTAGCACTTTTCAAATCATAGAAGCTCGATGTCTTAATGAAAGATTTCGTTTGAAGCAAAAGTGGCCTGTAATCCGAGATTTAGCCATAGTTTCGAGTAGATGAGGACGCCAGTGCGCATGTGCGGACTGTGCTCTCAGCTCCCGGGACCAAAACAGGAAACGCAAAGCTGAAAACTATGGCTAAATCTCGGATTACAGGCCACTTTTGACTCAAACGATTTCTTACATTAAGACATCGGGCTTCTATGATTTGAAAAGTGCTAAAGTTTGTGTTATTTGGAGACCGCAAAGTAATGCCCCGAATACAAATGCTAACGGATACGCAATAACTTTCTTCAAACAGCTCCAAATGACACGAACGTGATATGGGTGAGTCAAACGACTTGTTTTATTACCGAAAGAAGGCTCAGATTGTAAAATAACGTTACTTTGCCTTTAAGTAGAAAACACAAACAACCACACTATGCTATAAAAGAATAAGTGAAAGCTCCCGAAACCCTGGTGCAGAGATATCTGCAGTCTGTTAAGCAACGACTGTAGCCGTGAAAGTCGCCTAAACCACTGTGAGGCGGTGCTGCACTGGTAGAAGATTTAAGGCCGGCGCGCTGCCTGCACCTGTAAGAGAGGGTTTATGCTGACTAAAAAAATATGAAATAATTCAGTATATTAAAAAAGTTATTTATCTATGAAAAAGGTGTAAAACGTAAAAAAAAAATAAAAAAAATAAATAAATAAATAAAATAAAATAAACAGGTAAAACAAGTGTTTTTTTTGTTTGATTTTTTTAACGGTAAAGTGATGCACTGGACATTATAGCACCTGTAAGAAATGAAAACTACTTTCACCACTGGGGTAAGTCAGTGTGAATGCACGACACTGCTGAAGGGGGCGCTGTACAGATTCACATTAAAAGAAAGGCACTACCCGTTTAAGTTGTGCCGGACCTTCTCCGGTCACGTTTGGAGCTCAGGTCACTGGTTTCTCAGATTCCTTCAGACGGTTCAAAGCTCCTCTGAGGCCAGTGTCAGGACCATCAGCACCTCCCCTCTGAAAACACCCACAACACACGCCCATCTGTGTGACCCACCCCCACCCATACCCCCACACACACCCCCACCCACCACCCCCACCCATACCCCCACCCCCCCGCTCGCACAGACCGGCCCTGTTCCTCCGCGAGGGGCTAAACGTCGCACTTCCTCCCCGCTCGGCTGCACTCGGCCTGGGTTTGCTCAGACTAACCGGCTCTGCCACTTCGGAAGAGCCAAACTCAAATTAGGACCGACCACATTTCCTGACGCCAAATCACTGCTCCCGGGTCGAGTTATTGATCTGCGGCGTTTGTGAGGGACAGGTGTGTGTGTGTGTGTGTGTGTGTGTGTGTGTGTGTGTGTGTGTATTCTGTGTGTGAATAAATACTCAGCACATTAATAACAAACATAAGACAAAACAAAATCTAAAGATAACACACACACACAAACAAACAACAAAGGAACAAATAAATAAATAATAATTTTAGAAATATACTCACACGAAATACAAACGAAATACAAATGTTTCCTATCATCTTCTGCCTGTTTTGAGACTGTTTAACATTTTAAACGTCATCGGCTGGAAATAAAACTGCAAATACCTTAAGAACCGTAATCGCACAAATGAAACGTTTAGCAGCACAAACGAAATACAAACGACTGACACCATTTTGGTCCGTTTCAGAACATTTTTAAGCTTCCTGGAGGCTGGACGACCCAAATCTCACTGTAGGTGTGCGTTTGATGTAGTTTTTGTGTAGGCGTATTGTGTGTGTGTGTGTGTGTATGTGTGTGTGTGTATATGTGTGTGTGTGTATATGTGTGTGTGTGTGTGTATATGTGTGTGTATATGTGTGTTTATGTGTGTATGTGTGTGTATATGTGTGTGTATATGTGTGTGTGTACATGTGTGTGTATATGTGTGTGTGTATATGTGTGTATGTGTGTGTGTGTATGTGTGTGTGTATATGTGTGTGTGTGTGTACATGTGTGTGTATATGTGTGTATATGTGTGTGTGTATATGTGTGTGTATATATATATACACATATATATGTGTGTGTAAATGTGTGTGTGTGTGTGTATATGTGTGTGTATATATACTATATATACTGAATGCACAGAGATACCGTGATGACATCCTGAGGCCCATTGTTGTGCCATACATCCATGAACATCACCTCATGTTTCAGCAAGATAATGCACGGCCCCATGTTGCAAGGATCTGTACACAATTCTTGGAAGCTGAAAATGTCCCAGTTCTTGCATGGCCAGCATACTCACCGGACATGTCACCCATTGAGCATGTTTGGGATGTGCTTGACCGGCGTATACGACAGCGTGTACCAGCTCCCACTAATATCCAGCAACTTCACACAGCCATTGAAGAGGAGTGGACCAACATTCCACAGGCCACAACTGACAATCTGATAAACTCTATGTGAAGAAGATGTGTTGCACTGCATGAGGCAAATGGTGGTCACACCAGATACTGACTGGTTCTGAGTCCCCCATGTATATGTGAGTATATATGTGTGTGTGTGTGGGTTAGGGTGTATTAGGGATGTCGACAATTAATCAACTTATGATTAATTGTCAATCAAGATGTTGGTCGAAACGCGCTGCGCTCGACTCACAGCCGGCCGCAGTCGCCAACGGCACTGCTCAGCAGCCCCGGGTGTACGCGCGAGGCGAGATCGAACCGCGGCGTCCAGGAATGCGCCGCAACGTGCCGCTGCTGGTCCCACGCAGCCGGCCCGCGGCCCGGGCCCCGAGCCACAAACCAGCCGCACGAAACCAGCATGCAGCGGCCCAATCCTGGTTCAGTCCAGGTCCAGGTCCAGACCCGGTCGAGTCCCGGTCCAGACCTGGTTTAGTCCAGGTCTAGACCTGGTTTAGTTCTGGTCTAGACCTGGTTTAGTTCTGGCCTAGACCTGGTTTAGTCCACGTTTAGTCCTGGTCTAGTCTCTTAGCCAATCAGGACAGAATGTTCCACTATAAAAAAAAAATAAAATAAAATAAAAAAATCTGCAAACCGCGAGAGAGCGAGGGATTACTGTATTCTGTTATTCAGCATCAATACATTTGTCTGCTTTTTACTAAGGAATAATTAATTGAGGAATAAACAATATAATAATACTATGATATATTTATGACTCAGTGTTATGTTACTATAGTTTATATTCTTAAAGACCCTATTGAAACACTCAAATTCAGGTGAAAAACGCTGCTTATCAGTTAATCGATCGATAAGGTCAATCAACTATCAATTCATGAATTAATCGATCATTTGCATCCCTAATGTGTATATATGTGTGTCTGTA
>JAVJIX010000373.1:252500-290000 GCA_036785185.1 Paratrypauchen microcephalus
CTTCCATCTTTGACTTCACAAAGACGAGTGGACCTGGAGCTGCGTCCTGTCCGCCGGTGTTCAGAGGGCGAGAAACAGCGCGGATTTTCTCAGAATTAACACCTGAAGCGCCAAACTATTATTTCGAGCTTCTCCATCTGGTGATCTGATGGACGAGTCTGGGTTTGGCGATGTCTTTGGCATTTGAGACACGTGATACAGATGAGCGTCTGCGGCTGGATCGTCTCAAGTTTGGACTGAGGTTTTTCAGGTTCTCTGGTCTGGTTCCAGTCCCTTCTGTTTTTTTTTTAAATATACAAACATACTAATCAAAAATACAGAAAACACGGGCTGGTGATGTTACACGTGGTCAATACAAGAGTTAAAGGGGTAGTGTGCGTTTTGTTTTTTGATGTGAATCTGTACGGCGCCCCCTTCAGCAGCGTCGTGCATTAACACTGACTTACCCCTGACAGTGTCCTCTGAGCCGAGTTCTGCCCCGGTTCTGCCCCTGACAGTGTCCTCTGAGCCGAGTTCTGCCCCGGTTCTGCCCCTGACAGTGTCCTCTGAGCCGAGTTCTGCCCCGGTTCTGCCCCTGACAGTGTCCTCTGAGCCGAGTACTGCCCCGGTTCTGCCCCTGACAGTGTCCTCTGAGCCGAGTTCTGCCCCTGACAGTGTCCTCTGAGCCGAGTACTGCCCCGGTTCTGCCCCTGACAGTGTCCTCTGAGCCGAATTCTGCCCCGGTTCTGCCCCTGACAGTGTCCTCTGAGCCGAGTTCTGCCCCGGTTCTGCCCCTGACAGTGTCCTCTGAGCCGAGTACTGCCCCGGTTCTGCCCCTGACAGTGTCCTCTGAGCCGAGTTCTGCCCCGGTTCTGCCCCTGACAGTGTCCTCTGAGCCGAGTTCTGCCCCGGTTCTGCCCCTGACAGTGTCCTCTGAGCCGAGTTCTGCCCCGGTTCTGCCCCTGACAGTGTCCTCTGAGCCGAGTTCTGCCCCGGTTCTGCCCCTGACCAAAGTAGGTCCGGCAAGTTATGCACGACACTGCTGAAGGGGGCGCCGTACAGATTCACATCCAAAAACCTGAAACTATCCCTTTAAAGTATCGTCTAGGGATGCACGATATATCGGCATTAACACCGGTATCGGCCGATATCGCCAAATTTTTCAACATATCGGCATGGGCCCGATGTGTAAAAGTGGGCCGATATTAACGACCGATATGTGTCAGTTCAGTAATCCCTCCAATTAACGTTTTCTCATATTTCTGTCTCGTTTAAACATTCAGGGGCGGTTTAGACGAGGACGATTGCGACTGAAAACTACAAAATATTCTATCGGAAGTGTCTTTCGTTTACACGGCGGTGGCGCCGTCGGGCTCTGAAACTGCAGAAATCTGAAGACTCCTTCCAGAGTGTGGAGTTCTGAAGACGGCCCGGGTCGTGTCTCCGTCTAAACGGCAAGAAGCGCAAAACATGTTCACGTCACATACAGCTGATGCGCCGTAAAAACAATAACAATACGTCGCAGGTGACAGAGGCGACTTTGGACAAGACCGGGCAGAACCAGTCAGTGGTGGGACAATTTTGAGAATGGATTAGTTGATGACAGTGCTTGGGTGGAAAACTTCAGAATGACTAAACAAGCTCTTGCGTGAAAAGTCCCTCAGTCGTCCAGGTAGAATCCATGATCAAAGGAGAAGTTCAATTTGTCAACTGGACAAAGTTTGTTTGGTTGAAAACGTTTCGCCGCTCATCCGAGAGGCTTCGTCAGCTCTGGTCCTTGTGCTGGTGAGGGACAGAGTCGAACCAGCATGAGGGCCAGAGCTGACGAAGCCTCTCGGATGAGCGGCGAAACGTTTTCAACCAAACAAACTTTGTCCAGTTGACAAATTGAACTTCTCCTTTGATCATAAACAAGCTCTTGTTGCATTAAGCGAAGAGCTCCGACCGGACATCGAGGGCGAAACAACCGTGATGAGAGCCCTTGTCGGTGCCCTGATAAAGGTCGCTCTGACATTATATTAGCGGCCTGGCATATGCATATTCAATCGAATTCCCCACTTTTGCGTCTTCGTATAAACAAACATTTCCTGTTGAGAACGCTCGTCTAAACGCAGATACAAAATTCAAGACGAGACGCCACTTTTGCGTCTTCTGTTTTTATCGTCGCTGTATAAACGTAGCCTCAAACTTTCGTAGATTTCCAACAAAATGTATTAATAGTGAAGCGTGGGGGGGATGTGCGCTCATCGTGCTCAAATCCGTGACCGGCGCATGACCGGCACAAGACCGGGCGTCCGGGGCTGCGAGCACGAGACCCGTGTCCAAACCGTGCCTCCTCTAGACCAGGTCTAAACCAGGATTAAACCAAGTGTGCGGCTCTTTGCCTGGTTTCCGAGGAGGAGGCACCCAGTCCGAGCACATCAAACCTCGACATGAACGAACGCAAGAGCCGCACGAAACCAGGCAAAGAGCCGCACGCCGTGGTTTAATCCTGGTTTAAACCTGGTCTAGACCTGGTTTAGTCCGCGTTTAGTCCTGGTTTAGTTCCAGTCTGGTCCCGGTCCCCACCGCGTCCCCCATCTATCAATCGGCAAAGGTCCCTTAGCCAATCAGGACGCAGAACACAATGTTACACTATAAAAAAAATGAAATTGGAAAAAAATAAATAAATAAATCAGGAGTCAAAACACGTTTTGAAAATAAATGACATTCAAAAATTCATTTTGCCTGATTTTCAGTCTGTGACAAGTAAATTTCTCCTGTGTGAGATCAATAAAGTCTTATCTTATCTTATCTTATAACATGTTTTCTCAGAATTAAAAATAAATAGATATCGGTATCGGCCGATAACAGCAACATTAATATTGGATATCGGTATCGGTGCATCCCTAGTATCGTCAAATACATCACATTATTATATCTTCTATTATATCTTTCTTCTGTGTATTTAAGAAAAGGTTGCCAGATTTCCCATTGGAACGTCCGATAAGTTTGTTTAATCTTTTCCCAACTCTTTTCCTAAAATGTAGAATGTCGTTAATCCACGGTGAGTGTGATGGAGGCGGTGCATTTTTCCAGTTTAATAAACCAAGGGCCCGTCCACACGGCGCCGGCGTTTTGGGGGGACGAAAACAGTGTTTTTGAAACCAGGTTCCAGAGTGGAGAAATCTGGGAACGCCGGGGGTCGCGTTGTCGTGTGGACGAGCAAAACGAGCAGCTTTTGGAAAACGATGCTGTCGCGATGCCGTCATCATCTGCTTTGGCAGGACTCCCAGTCGACGTTCTGCTGATACTGACGTGTTTTTAATCCAACGTAACTCGTAGAAGACTAAAACCAGGACTATACCAGGACTAAATCAGGACTAAACTGGGATTAAACCAGGTCTAAACCGGGACTAAACCAGGACTAAACCAGGACTATACCAGGACTAAATCGGGACTAAACTGGGATTAAACCAGGTCTAAACCAGGACTAAACTAAGACTAAACCAGGACTAAACCAGGACTAAATCGGGACTAAACTGGGATTAAACCAGGATTAAACCAGGATTAAAACCAAGACTAAACCAGGACTAAACTAAGACTAAACCAGGACTATACCAGGACTATACCAGGACTAAACTGGGATTAAACCAGGACTAAACTGGGTCTAAACCAGGACTAAACCAAGAGTAAACCAGGACTCTACCAGGACTAAATCAGGACTAAACTAGTAACTCCACTTTGTCTCCAAACGAGAGAGTCGGCTTTTGTACGTGCATTCGCCATTATTATCTTCTTGTGTTTGTTTGTGGAAGACAAAGGACTTTATGCTCATGAGCTCTTTGTAGTGTTGCGTTTCCGGTGGCTCTGGCTGTTTCCTGTTTACAGCGCCACATATCGGTGTGGAGTATGTATTACATCGTTTTCACTCAGCGCTCCGTTTTCTTCTGGACACGAATATTTACTGATCCGACACATGTGTGGACATCAATTTTTTTTCAACCCGCATTAAAAAAAATAAAAAAATCCAGGAGCGTTGTCGTGCGGACGTAGCCCAAGTCTACGAGCAAGAAGTTTAGCAGGGCTCTCAAGGCTCACGCGTTGAGAGTGTGACACACGCAATTCGACGTATTCACTCGCACACACGCCACACATGGCATTTCTCACGCTGATTTGTTTTTTTATTTATTTATTTTTTTTTGTGCCCAGAAAATCGGTCTGTGTGGCTTAGTTTATGCAGGCTCCGCGCGTTTTCAGCGCCGCCCCCTCCCCCTGCTCCCCCTGCTCCGGGGGAGCAGGGGGAGCGCGTCTGCTCCCGACCGCACGGTCCGAGCGGAGGCCGGTGACGCGCCGTCCCCCGGGCACGCCCTGAGCCTCAGTCCCGGTGCCACGTCTCCTCTGAGACGCACCGACTCCGGTCCCGGTGTCTCCGTCTGTGCGTAACGTGTCCCCCCCGACGGCTTACGCGCGGCCCAGAGCCGAACTGCCCGCGGTGAGCCACGGGCCCGGTGCATTAACCAGACTCTTACATGAATCCGTTAAAAATGTCCCGCTCCCCCCCGCCCCGGTCTCTCCTCCCCGCCCCTCTCAGCGCACTGACAAAGTGCGGTGATGATAAAACAAACTGAAAACCATCAGGTAATAACTTCATTTATATAACTCTCATTAGTTGCTTTGTAGTTTAAGTTTGCTCTTTAGACAAACAGGGCTCTCAACACACAATTCGACACTCACACGGCATTTCTCACGCAATTCAAGCCCCAAAAATTGTTCACTCGCCGGTCCTCGGAAATTACAGTCACACGCACGACCCCGCTCAAAACTTGAGAGCCCTGAGTTTAGAGTAAGCGACAAAGTCTTGTTGATGTTTGTCGTTTGTCCAGGGGGTGAGGGTTGGGCACTGGTTGAGGATCTAAGGGAAGCCCCAAAGTTCCAGACTCTTGAACACCTGATTCCACAAAGGGATCAGTTTGGTACAGCTCCAGATGTGAAAGTATGTACCTTCTGTTATTTTACATCGGCCACAAGTTGGATCGATGTTGGGGAACCTTCTCACTAGTTTGTCTTTAGACCAGTGAACTCGATGTACGATTTTGCATTTTAAGAAGCCATGTCATTTCAAACGTTTCTCCGATTTTCAGCAGGTAAATCTACTCTTAGGTCCAATTCCCACGTTTTTATTTATATCCAGAGATGGGCGATGTAAAGAGGATAACATGTTGTAAAGAACTGACTTGAAAGTTGTCCCTTCTAGATTTTATCACAATGTAGAAGGTCCTGGCTGCTCAGGGCCCCCTGGTGCAGCTGCGTGAGGGGGACTTCCTCTGGCAGCTCAAACAGGACGGGATGTCCTCAGCGTCGATCTCAGGACCAGGACTTTGAAAAAAAAAAAAGTCTAAAACACCAGCCAAAAAAGTGCTCATGAATTCTACAGATTTTGAATTGAATTTTTAAATGTAAAAATCCTATAAATCCTTTAAAATCCTGTGATCCGTGGCCCGTCCATTTACTGAGAATGAGACAAACTTAGATCTCGTCTCTGAAGCTCTGGAGACACGGGGTCAGGACTAAACAAAACAAGGACTGAACTTAAGAACCCAGTCTAAACAAGAACTAAACCTGGAATAAACCAGGTCTAAATTAGGGCCAACTCAAGACTAAACCTGGACTAACCTACAGCATGTCTAAACCAGTACTAAAACTGATCCAGGACTAAACCATGATTATATCAGGAATAAATGTTAATATGTTAACTATTCAAACTGGATTAACGGATTTATTTATTTCTTGATTCAGTAAATCCAAAAGCACAAAACTGAAAACAGACTCAGATTTACTTATTCCAAACGTCTCATCTCAGGTCCCACGTGAAAACATTTGTCCACAGGTCAAACACTGAGGAGACGTCTACTCCACCTCCAGGACGCCACACCGGACCAGCCGCAGAGGGGAGGAGGGACAGGACAGGGCCCCCGCTGAGGCCCCGGGGCCCGGCTGGCATCAGGGCAGGTCCGGGCAGAGTCAGGGGCCACACCTGAGGGCCTCCTGCTGAGAACCTGCTGCCTCTGACAAACACGGAGTAATGTGAGCTCCAGGGACAGCGAGGGGGACAGGGACTGGAGACTAAACCTGGACTACACCAGGACTACACCAGGGCTACACCAGGGCTACACCAGGACTACACCAGGACTACACCAGGACTACACCAGGACTACACCTGGACTACACCTGGACTACACCTGGACTACACCTGGACTACACCTGGACTACACCAGGACTACACCAGGACTACACCTGGACTACACCTGGACTACACCAGGACTACACCAGGACTACACCAGGACTACACCAGGACTACACCTGGACTACACCTGGACTACACCTGGACTACACCTGGACTACACCTGGACTACACCAGGACTACACCAGGACTACACCTGGACTACACCTGGACTACACCTGGACTACACCTGGACTACACCTGGACTACACCTGGACTACACCAGGACTACACCTGGACTACACCTGGACTACACCTGGACTACACCTGGACTACACCTGGACTACACCAGGGTAGTGTTCCTCTTCTCCGCCTGAGGATGTGTGAATCAGAGACCACAGAACCACTCCAAAGTTTTACAATAACCAGATTTATTACAAAACTCAAACATTTAAGAGAAAAGTGTCACAACAATCGAACAGTGAAAATCACATCCTGGAGTGAGTGGGACGCTACGACGTCTCCATCTTGTACCCGTGTTTCTCCAGCTCGGCTCTGTGGAGGAGAGAGGAGAGAGATGACAGGTGTGTGGGACGCACACACGCGACTCTGAGGTTCATAATTGTCCAAATAAAACAATGTCAGGCTGCAGACAGAGATCTTATGTCACTGCAGATCATTATTCAGACCCCCCAGGATTGCACGGGCATTTTTTGTGATTGTTTCGGGCTAAAATGCCTGAATTTGCGGGAGCTTTTCCAAAAAGTTGCGATGAAAGTTGCGGTGCTTTTAAGGTTTTTGTTGCGATTTTGGAGGAATTGAAAGTTGTGATAGTTGTGATTTTCCCTTTTTGTAATTAAAATTGAGTAATATTTTGAATACTGAGTTATTACTGACAAAGAATAATACAAAGACACAGAGATCACAGATATGGTCCTAAAACAACCTTACCAACATCCAAAATAAATTACTACTAGGAGGGGAACTGTTTGGGTCTTTTGCTGTTATTTTTGTGGGCAAATGGTGCCGCAGACATGTTTCTTTGCCATTAGAAGCCGTGTCCCAGTTCCCAGAGTGCACAGTTCGGAGTGTGGTTTGAAGGGCATGTGCGTCATTTCTTTTTTGTCCCATGCACAGTTAAAATGCGGACTGAAGACCGCAGTCGTTTCCATGGAAATCGGGGCGTGGACCAAGCGCGTGAAAAAGCACACTTCACACACTCATATATCCCAGCATGCGCCGCGCGCTACTTCTTCTACGGGAGAAAATGGAGTCGGCGGCTGCTTCCCGTAGTTGCGAGACCTGTCGCATTTCGCAGACGGCCATGCGGTCCGCGGAGTGCCCTCAGGGCTGAGCAAGTGTGCACCGCCTTGACTGCGGTCTGAGCCCCTTCAAACCACGCTCCGAACTGGGGACACGGCCGCACTTTCGTTTCGTCACACGGAAGTAAGGCACAAGGAAGTGGGTCGACGTGAGTTCACTATGTCGCCGATGATTGGTCAAAATTGCGGGAAAGTTGCGGTGATTGGTCAAAATTGCAACACCGCCCTGAATTCACGGGGATTGGCTGAATTTGCGTTGAAGTTGCAAATCGCAACATCGCGAATTCCTGGAGGGTCTGATTATGGAACCAGAACTACACCAGAGAGAGGAGAGGAGGAGTTCTATTTCTCTGCTGACACATTTACACATGGTGTGTTCTGACAGGTTTCATTTCAGGTTCAACTTTCACAGTTTGAGAGTCTGACCTGCCACTCCAAATACAGAATCAATCCATTTATGAGTGAAAGGTCACACGAGGATCAGGAGGTCACGTGTGTGTGTGTGTGTGTGTGTGTGTGTGTGCATGTGTGTGTGTGTGTCAGACCTGAGCTGGTTGGAGAAGTCGTCCTCCACGTTGTCGTCGTCCCAGTTGTCCTCCCACACGTGAGCGTCCTCGTCCTCGTCCAGCCCCGTCCAGTCTGCAGAGACACCAGAGACACAAGGGTCAGTGCACACGTCACAGGTCACATACATTATCCATTCATTTACATTTTCAGATGAACTTTGCTCTTTGACCCACTGGAGTTTATTCGGATTTTTCTGATAGATTTTTGTAGATTCCAGATGATTCCATTCACAGACACAGTTTGTGCCGTTACGGTTAAAATAAACAACGATCAGTTCTGACCCTAAGCGGGTCAACGGTTCTTCTGATCCTAAACATTTCATTGCAGTGTTGACCCTGTGTTGACCCTGTGTTGATTCTGCATATGACAAAAAGAATCTTGAGCTTCACCTGCAGAGACACAGAGACACGTCCAGGTTCTTCTCAGTCTCAGGTTCTGGACAGGCTCAGGTTTGTCTCAGAACCTCCAGAATTCTCTCCCTGAGCTGCAGAGGCTGCACTAGCACTGACTCTGGACCGGAAGCAAAACACACAATCATAACATAAAGGCCGTCATGCACGGTGTTTTTGGAGAGAAGAATAAATGGGTCTGAAGCGTCATCAGTAAAAGCTGAAACAGATCTGACCTCAGATCAGGACGCTGATAAAAGAAAAATCACATTTGTCCTGTAATGACCGAAAGGACGAGATCGCGGATACAAGCGACCGAAATGAGTTTCCTCCACAGAGTGGCTGGGCGCTCCCTTAGAGATAGAGTGAGGAGCTCAGTCACACGGGAGGAGCTCGGAGTAGAGCCGCCACTCCTCCACGTGGAGAGGAGCAGCTGAGGTGGCTCGGGCGTCTGTTTTAGACACCTCCTGGACGCCTCCCTCGGGAGGTGTTCCGGGCAGGTCCCACCAGGAGGAGGCCCCGGGGAAGACCCAGGACACGCTGGAGGGACCATGTCTCCCGGCTGGCCTGGGAACGCCTTGGGGTCCCCCCGGAGGAGCTGGAGGAAGTGTCTGGGGTGAGGGAAGTCTGGGAGTCCCTGTTGCCCCCGGTGACCCAGCCCCAGATAAGAGGAAGAACATGGATGGACATTTGTCCATAAATGTGGGAAACTGATAAAGGAACACTGGTTGGTAAAAGAAAAGTCTTTACTGCTGGTACTAAAATAAGACATTTGTTTATGACGTTGTCTTTGTTTAGAAAAGGCGTGTTTTTAGCTCCTCCTTTGACCTACTTTAGTTTTATTTTCAGCTGTGGCTTTAACAACCTCCTGGGACATCTGCAATTCATCCTGACAGGACAAACACGAGTGGACACTAGCACTGTTAGCTTGTTAGCCTGTAGCTCCATGTTTCTCTGTGTTCTCTCGTAACATTTAAACCTTCACGTTTCTCACATGTTTCTTAAACTCACAGCGGGAGTAAAGGACCGAAACTTCACGAATCCAAGAGCAACAAAAACCAAAAAGAAACGTGTCAAAGAGACGCGCTGCTAATGCTAATGCTAATGCTAATGCTAATGCTACAGGGGCTAGCTGAGTCACGCTGTCCCCGGGTCCTCTGTCCCCCTCTACAGACACTCACCCTCCGCAGGGAACTCCTCAAACTCGTCGTCCTCCTCCAGAAGACCGAGGTCCACAGTCTGCTTCTTGTCCGACATGTCTCTGCTGTCTCTGCTGTCCCCGGTGTCTCCGGTGTGTCCAAGCTCTGTGTGTTTGTGTTTTTGTGTTTTCTTCTTCTTCTTCTTCTTCTGATGACTTCCGGCAGACTGCTCGCGGGTGGAGCGCGCTGCTGCCCCCTCTGTTCAACATCGTCACATCACTTTGTTTACTTATTTGTTTCTGAATCAGAATCACAAAGGTTTTATTGCCATATGAGTGAACATGTTCACAACATTAGTAAATGTAAATGGAGCGGAATGTAAACGAACACTTAACATGCAGCAAATAAAATAGAATTTGCATCACTAAAACTGTTTGTCCTCCTGAGACCCAGAGGCCCGTTCACTTGTGTCCTAGTGGACATGGAGTTAACCAGTCTGTTTTTTAAGTGTTTTGAGATAAACTCTAGTTTGTGGCTGCAGTGTGATTAAAACATAAATACACACATAAATAAATACATAAATAAATAAAAATTAAAAGGGAGTCTGAAAACTTTTTGAGGCGACTGTAGAAGCTTGTCAGAGATGTTGGTATCACAAAAAAAAAAGTTAGGTTGTTAACTTCACATGGATTTAACACTATTACCATCCATTACAGAGGACATGTTACAACAAAATCCAGTGGTACCTCACCTTACGAATGACCCAACAAACGAAAATTTCAAGTTACGAAACGCCTTCACGTCAAATTTTGGTCTCTAGATACGAATGAAATTTCAAGTTACGAAACGCAAAATCTCCAATCCAATCCAACTTTATTTATAAAGCACTTTAAAAACAACAAATCTCAAAAATTCAATTAATGCGCGCTCAGATGCCCCGAAACGAGCGGAGACACAACAACACATCATCAGTATGGTAAAACTCACCTGTCTCACGACGGTCTAAACCCCGCTCACGTTCCCTTAGTGAGTGAACAATGCAACACTTGGTGAATTCTGCTTCACAGTGATAGGAAGAGCCGACATCGAAGGATCACGTCAACACTGCGCAAGGCTGCGCTACACCGGGGCTGCGGGATGCAGCCGTGCCTCCTCCTCGGGGCCGAGCACGCGCGAGCCGAGCACGGGGTGATTTATTCCTGCTCCGGTCCTGGTTTAGACCTGGTTTAGTTCTGGTCTAGACCTGGAAGTCACATAGAACCAGCGCCCGACCCGAGCGAGACCCTGCGGTCTTGCCCGCTGTTATCCATTCCTGCTCTCATCTCCTAACCGTGGTTGGGAGACACAGGGGAGATGGTCTTCTCCATGGCCGGAGATAGCTTTCCCTCCGGGGTTAACTCCCTTGTGGACATCGCGCGCTTACAGTGGTGGAGAATGCAATTTTTTAAAAAGGCAGTTTTGCTGCAGAGTGGGGCTTTATTGTCTCCTCTACAGAGGAGACGTTCATCCAGCGCACACACTCGCAGACTCTCTTCTGCACTGAGCTATAGACACAAGATAGACACATCTCACAACACCGCCGATAGAGCACCTTCCTCGGCCTGTTAGCTCACAGTGTCAGCACCCCGGCTCTGGAGGTCAGATAGAAGCAGAGCTCGCCCCGCACCACAAGGAGCGCGGAGACACGAGCACCGCGCTCCTCCAACGGCACTGCCATGTTAGAATAATAACAGGTCCAATCCAGGTTTAGTTCTGGCCAGACCTGGTTTATTCCACGTTCTTTTAGTCCTGGTCTAGTCTCTTAGCCCGTCAGGAACACAACGTTACACTATAAAAAAATGTTACACTATAATAAAAAAAAACCTTGGAACGGATCAGGCTTTTTCCATTGAAATAGCTACTCAACTTACAAATTTTTCACGTTACGAAACCACTTCTGGAACGAATTAATTTCGTAAGGTGAGGTACCACTGTATTATAAAATAATATAATAATTAACAAAATGCAAACGCTAAGGTGTTCATATACTTCCAAATAGAAATAATAATAGAATAGAATAGAATGAATAATTATTATTATTATTAATTATTTTTTATTTTCATAATTATTTATCATTTGTCTCTTGCTCTTTTTTTGCTATTCCATTTATTTTTTCTTTCCCTGTGTTTTATATTATATTGATGAGTGAGCGACTGTACCCAAATCATTTCCATTGTGGATCAATAAAGTTTGTCTAATCACTTTACTTTATATCCTGGAGTACAGACCCTTTAAAAAAACACACAAATATTCTAAATTCCAGAAATGAGGCAACTGGAGGTAAAAGTGGAACGTATTGAGACTTCAATGGGAAAACTGTGATTAAATTCAGATTATGAAAACCTCTCAGATCCACGTGTGAGATCAGAGCTCAGGTTATAAACATTTACAACTGTGTTTTACGTTATTTGTTCACTTAAGAAGAGATAAACTTTCATTTTAACTTAGTGAATTTTACACCGGGAAGATCCTTTATGACCAGGTCTGGACTGGGACGCAAAAACGGCCCTGGCATTTTTGGCTTGACCGGCCCCTCATAATTAGTCCTGGTTTAGTCCTGGTTCAATCCTGATTTAGTCCTGGTTCAGACCTGATTTAGTCCTGGTTTAGTCCTGGTTCAACCCTGATTTAGTCCTGGTTCAGACCTGATTTAGTCCTGGTTTGGTCCTGGTTCAACCCTGATTTAGTCCTGGTTTGGTCCTGGTTCAACGCTGATTTAGTCCTGGTTCAAATCCTGATTTAGTCCTGGTTTAGTTCTGGTTCAATCCTGATTTAGTCCTGGTTTAGACCTGATTAGTCCTGGTTTAGTCCTGGTTCAACCCTGATTTAGTCCTGGTTCAGACCTGATTTAGTCCTGGTTTAGTCCTGGTTCAACGCTGATTTAGTCCTGGTTCAAATCCTGATTTAGTCCTGGTTTAGTCCTGGTTCAACCCTGATTTAGTCCTGGTTCAGACCTGATTTAGTCCTGGTTTAGTCCTGGTTCAAATCCTGATTTAGTCCTGGTTTAGTCCTGGTTCAACCCTGATTTAGTCCTGGTTCAATCCTGATTTAGTCCTGGTTTAGACCTCATTAGTCCTGGTTTAGTCCTGGTTTAGTTCTAGTTTAGTCCTGGTTTATTCCTGGTTTAGTCCTGGTTCAATCCTGATTTAGTCCTAGTTTAGTCCTGGTTTATTCCTGGTTTAGTCCTGGTTCAGTCCTAAATTGTGGGCCTGTCTCTAAGAAGAAAAAAAAAAAGATCGGCATCAGCCCCTAGGACTGTCGGCCCACCGGGAAAATGCCCGGTATGCCCGATTACCAGTCCAGGCCTGTTTATGACTCATATAGAGATCTGCAGAACCACATGGGCACAACACTCAAACCAGATGAATCACTTTTTAAAAAGCTGTGAAAATATTGGACAAGAAACAGTTCACGACTGCACCGTTTTACACAAGTACAACCTGCTTCATTTCAATCACTTTGTTCATTTCAAATATAGTTGTTTTATATATAAAGTTTGAATGTTTAACTGCTGCTGTTGTTTTTGTTTTTGTTGTTTTTGCTGTGGCGTCTCCAGGGACGACAGATGGAAATGAGCATTTTTGGATAATAATAATAATCTGGAGTATTTACACTTAATCTGCACCGTCACTGTTCAATAAAAGAATAAATAAATACATATAGACAGGCACTCTGCATTTATGACAAATGAAAGATCCACATTTTTATGGTTTGCTGGACAAATCCTGGCAGAAGAATTGAGCCGACACGAGTTTGTCACTTCATGTCAGGCCTGGACTGGTAATCGGGCATACCGGGCATTTTCCCGGTGGGCCGACAGTCCTAGGGGCTGATGCCGTTCTTTTTTTTTTTTCTTCTTAGAGACAGGCCCACAATTTAGGACTGAACCAGGACTAAACCAGGAATAAACCAGGACTAAACTAGGACTAAACTAGAACTAAGCCAGGACTAAACCAGGACTAAACTAGAACTAAACCAGGACTAAACCAGGACTAATGAGGTCTAAACCAGGACTAAATCAGGATTGAACCAGAACTAAATCAGGACTAAATCAGGTCTGAACCAGGACTAAACCAGGACTAAATCAGGATTTGAACCAGGACTAAACCAGGACTAAATCAGGTCTGAACTAGGACTAAACCAGGACTAAATCAGGATTTGAACCAGGATTAAACCAGGACTCAACCAGGACTAAATCAGGTCTGAACCAGGACTAAATCAGGGTTGAACCAGGACTAAACCAGGACTAAATCAGGTCTGAACCAGGACTAAATCAGGACTAAATCAGGTCTGAACCAGGACTAAATCAGGATTGAACCAGGACTAAACCAGGACTAATTATGAGGGGCCGGTCAAGCCAAAAATGCCAGGGCCGTTTTTGTGTCCCAGTCCAGACCTGCTTCATGTACAGATGTGTTACACATTATAACAGAACTGGAGCTTCCCCCGGTTCCAGAAGTGAATTTCTCATTATTTTTTCCATGTGTCGGTCGGTGCATAATGGAAACTGTCACCAGACTGTGTGTGTCTCCACTGCTCTGGCACAACACATCTGCACATCTGCACATCTGCACAAGTGTAGATGTGCAGATGTGCAGATGTGCAGCGACAGGCGCAGGGACAGCAGAGACACAGCTGCATTTGGACGATTTGGACTTGGACAGTACTCAGTCACTCCTATGATTCCAAATGTGGCGAATCACAATTACCCGGCTTAAAGCAGGGGCGCCCAACCAGACGATCGCAGGCAGAGGTCAGTCGATCACGTATGGATATGTTCAATTCAGATTTTTTGTGAGGTCGTTCACATTTCCAGTTAAATACGACTTGTATGTGATCTCCAGTATGAACTTTAAACGCCCCAAAAGTGTCCTGCATGCGCCTTGGACGACACGACGAGGTCACGTGCAGCGAGCGTGCTCAGTGTTTACGGAAGTCGCCTAAAGTTGCTGTCGTACCGGAGCCAGAACATGTACAGCTTATTGTTTTAAAGAGGAGACGGAGAAGGAGAAGGACGAGGTTTTTGGCCACGGCGTTTTGTGGGGCAGCGGCAGCAACGTCCGTACAAATGAACGTGTGGGTGCTGAGTCGCAGACGAGAGCGGTGGGATCGCTACGTGCTTTCGCCGCTTCATATTCATTTACTATTTTCATACTATTTTACTAAAATATATACTATTTTCACATGACGAGAAGAACGTTTGTGTACATTTGTGAGCGTCGACTTGTACCACTCTCACTGGAGGAAACACGCCCAGGTCGGATGAACGTGACCTGGCCGTTCAGACTGAAGTCACACGCCAAAAGATCGGATATGTATCGGTTTAGGAGCACATATCTTGGGCTATGTTCACACTGCAGCCTGAAGTGACCCAAATCTGATTTTTTCGCCCCTATGCGACTTTAAAAATAATCTCACTCCAAAAGCCCATATTTGCCATGTCTAACAGACGCCCCCTCTTGGTAGATCTCGGCACAAAAGTAGATCTTGGTTAAAAAAAGGTTGAACACCCCTGGCTGGCCTCTGGAAGTATTTGCTTCCTGCATGTAGGTGAGGGAAGTGCTCTGCCCATGGACACAAGGGCAGCATGCACCCGGAGCTTCAACCAGACGCCTTTGGGTTGGTGGGCGAATGTTTTAATCCCTTAATGACATGGAAATAAAGCAAACGGACATAAATATCCATAGAATTTATTTTTGGTTGGTGTCAGGCCCCCTGCATATCATCGACGGTTTATAGACTCTGACTCCAATTCACTTAACGTTAAAAAAACGCCGCCCCCTTTCTGTGACTGCTGCTGTGAACCAGCAGAACCACTCTACACAATCCTGATTTTTATTTGGCAGTTTTGTCCGGAAATCAGTGGTTTGGGCAGGAAGATTGGCTCTTTGGTTGCTCTGATACTCAGTCAGAATTCCAAATATGGAACTCTGCTCCAAACTTGCTGATTTTGAGCTTTTTCACAACGGCTGGAAGTGCCCCGCTGTAGAGTTTGCAGAACTTCTGGTTAAAGGTTTTCTGTGTCAAAATGTTTGTGGAAATGTCTGGCGTTTTTTCCACCAGCTTCATAAATCTGCTCCATCACCAAATCATTCTGTTCTGACCGTGAGAGCGAGCAGACGTCTCTCTTTTTCCTCTCTTATCTATTGCTCCTGCTGTCTGCGTGCCTCTCTTGTTTTTGTCATTTTCTCGCTTTTTGGAGCAGATTTTCCAAATTTCAAAAAGATGGATGTGATCAGCTGGACCCTCAGCGCTATTGATACTCTTTTTTCACGGAGGAGTGCCGCTCCGGGAGAAGCGGTGTGTCCGGATGGTACTTTTGCTGCTGGATATGCGAGGGACTCGTATCGTGCATGGCAAGTCGTATGTTTGGCACCAATGTACCTGGAGGATGTGGAGGATATTTACGTATTTGGATTTCTGATAGCTGGACATCTGTTAATTGGCCTGGGATTGTCCATGATCTATCGCATAATTTGTAAACTGGCAGCTTCTAAAGAGTCCCCTAAGCTGTCTGCCGAAATTTCGAGCCATTGTGAAGGTGTTGGAGATCTTGTGAAAGGATTACATCAGAAAGTGGGACAGGTTGAGGTCCTTTTGGAAGGATTTCAACCGAAGGAAACATCTCGACGTTTGGATATCATCACGGGGATGGTGACAGAACTGTGTAAAGCCAACGCAGCGCAGTCTGTGCGCCAAGAGGAACTAATGAGATCTCTCATGAATCTTCATGGCGATATGAAGATGGGGGTCTGGCACCCGAGCTCAGTCTAAATTATTTACCTGGGTCTCTAAAAATGTATTCTATTATTCTCTCCTGTGAAAATCGGTCCCAAACACTTATCTGTGTTTTGACTTCGCCTCCCTGCATAAACAAGGCCAAGGCCACAGATGTGGTTTGTTATCTGGACTCTACATAAACATAGCACACACTCTTACACTGTCACTGGAAACAGAAACAATAGTAGAAATTCCTGTCTTTAGAAAGGTCTGACCTCTGCTCTCGGTTCAATCAACTTTATTGATTTCCAATCTGACCCCCCCCACATCCTTCCTTATGTAACCAACAAAAAAGATCACCTTATGTTATATCTCCAATTGTTTTTCTGTCATTACATGTTGTTAAATTGTCACTGATACTTGTATTGCATCTTTTCTGTTCTGCATCTCCCAGTCGGCGGCGCGCGCATGCGCAGCGGCCCCTCCCCTAGCCCACTCTATCACTGTCCTGCCTGGTTAGTGGGGAAACGAAATTTCGAATTCATTCTATGTACATGTACATGATTGTTTTTCGACAATAAAGCAAACTATGACTGACTATGACTATGACTAACCAACAAGGTCCACAGAGGAGAAACATTCTTCATGAAGAATGGTAAAAGGAGAAATTAAATTGGACACATTTGACAAATGTCAACTGGACAAAGTTTATTTGGTCGAAAACGTTTCGCAGCTCATCTGAGTTGCTTCGTCAGTTCTGGTTAGAGTGCTGATGGACACTGCTTATGTCTCGCCGCAGGGAGGAGCTCACAACACTGACATTATTCTGAAACTATCCCACCACTTTGTTTTGAGTTTCTATCTTTTGTTTTCAGTTTCTCTCTGGCGTCTAGTTTAGCAGAACCATTCAAACGCTAATGTGTGTTTTCACACCTCTGGACCTGACCTGCTGCCCTATTGTTTCCTTTGTTTATTTTGATTTCGGTTTGAGAATGGAATTATATATATGGGGGATAAATTGTGTCTGAGCCCTCCATTTCTGTTTAAAGAAGGATTCTCTTTTTTTGACAAAAATAGCCTCTTTAACTCCCCTCTCAAACCAGTTCTTTTCCCTGGCTAAGATCTGAACCTCACTGTCCTCAAAAGAATGGCCCGTGGCTTCTAGGTGAAGATGTACGGCAGATGACGGTCCACTCTGGCCAGCCCGCCTGTGTTGGTACATCCTCTTGTGAAGTGTCTGTTTTGTTTCTCCAGTGTAGCGCTCACTGCAGTCTTCACTACACTGAATGGAGTAGACCACATTGCTTTGTTTGTGGCTCTGTGTTTTGTCCTTTGGGTGGACGAGTTTTTGTCTTAAAGTGTTTGTGGGTTTGAAATAAACTGGGATTTCATATTGTCTGAAAATCCTCTGTAGTTTTTCCGACACGCCGGCCAGGTACGGAATCGCTACCCCTTTCCTCCTGGGTTCGGATTCTCTGTTGTCTTGTTTCTTGCCCTTGTCTCTCTTGGTTTTGTTGTCAGCCCATTTAGGATCTCCACAAACAGAGAGGGCTTCCTGCACATGTTGTTCTTCTTTCTCCTTACCCTCTGTGCTTGTGGGAACCACTTGGGCCCTGTGTTGTAATGTCCGAATAACTCCCAGTTTGTGCTGCAGTGGGTGGTGTATTGGTCTGTGTGTGTGGGCTTCCTGAAGACTTCTACTTGGAGTCGTCGGTCTCCTTCTATCGTTCAACGATCAAGGGGTCGTTGTGGATTCCGCTCCACATTGTGTGTTTTACTTATTTGTATGATATTTTTGTACTTTTACTACAGGTATATGTGATGTTTTAGTCCTGGTGTTTCTTGTCTTGTTTATCACATGTTTTCTGTTCACTGTGGGCCTAGGGGGCGCTGTGTGTGCCACCTGTACATGTGGTTTTTGACAATAAAGATGAACTTTGAACATTACAAAAATTGAATAAAAGGAGCAGAAAAAAGAGCAATCTTCTGTTCTCTTCCCTTTTCCAGAATAACACCGATAGTGACAATAAAACATTTCATCAATACATTCCATTTCAATCACAATTATTAATCAACTGTGAACATAAAGATTCATTTTTATAAGCAACATATTTTTCATACACATTACACTGGATTTTATGTGTTTTTAAATGTCGTTATTGGACTTGATCCTTTGATTTGTTTGTCGAGACTTTTCCATAAATGAACTCCTTTCACAGCGACGCTTCGATCAATAACCTCGGTTCTGAATCTGGGTTTTTTAAACGTGTAGAAAATAAAGGCAGAACTAAAAAACGATAATTAAATTAAACACTCAGAGGAGCACACGACTGTCGAGGTGTTAAAGACACGGAGGAAAAGGGAGTTTGAAGATGAGACGACGTGTCAACAGTCGACTTCTCCCAGGAGGAGAACAGGAGGAGAACAGGAGGAGAACAGGAGGAGAACGGGAGGAGAACAGGAGGAGAACGGGAGGAGAACAGGAGAAGAACAGGAGGAGAACAGGAGCCAAACAGGAGGAGAACAGGAGCCAAACAGGAGGAGAACAGGAGCCAAACAGGAGGAGAACAGGAGCCAAACAGGAGGAGAACAGAAGGAGAACAGGAGGAGATCAGAAGGAGAACAGGAGGAGAACAGGAGGAGAACAGGAGCCAAACAGGAGGAGAACAGGAGGAGGACAGGAGGAGAAAGAGAGGAGGACAGGAGGAGAACAGGAGGAGAACAGGAGGAGAACGGGAGGAGAACAGGAGAAGAACAGGAGGAGAACAGAACAGGAGGAGAACAGGAGCCAAACAGAAGGAGAACAGGAGGAGAACAGGAGGAGAACAGGAGCCAAACAGGAGGAGAACAGGAGGAGAACAGGAGGAGAAGGGGAGGAGAACAGGAGGAGAACAGGAGGAGAACAGGGGCCAAACAGGAGGAGAAGAGGAGGAGAACAGGAGGAGAACAGGAGCCAAACAGGAGGAGAACAGGAGGAGAACAGGAGGAGAACAGGAGGAGAACAGGGGCCAAACAGGAGGAGAACAGGAGGAGAACAGGAGGAGAACAGGAGGAGAACAGGGGCCAAACAGGAGGAGAACAGGAGGAGAACAGGAGGAGAACAGGAGGAGAACGGGAGGAGAACAGGAGGAGAACAGGAGGAGAACAGGGGCCAAACAGGAGGAGAACAGGAGGAGAACAGGAGGAGAACAGGAGGAGAACAGGGGCCAAACAGGAGGAGAACAGGAGGAGAACAGGGGCCAAACAGGAGGAGAACAGGAGGAGAACAGGAGCCAAACAGGAGGAGAACAGGGGCCAAACAGGAGGAGAACAGGAGGAGAACAGAAGGAGAACAGGAGGAGAACAGGAGGAGAACAGGAGCCAAACAGGAGGAGAACAGGAGGAGCCAAACAGGAGCCAAACAGGAGGAGAACAGGAGGAGAACAGGAGAACAGGAAACAGGAGGAGAACAGGAGGAGAACAGGGGCTAAACAGGAGGAGAACAGGAGGAGAACAGGAGGTTAACAGGAGGAGAACAGGAGGAGAACAGGAGGAGAACAGGGGCCAAACAGGAGGAGAACAGGAGGAGAACAGGGGCCAAACAGGAGGAGAACAGGAGGAGAACAGGAGGAGAACGGGAGGAGAACAGGAGGAGAACAGGAGGAGAACAGGAGGAGAACAGAAGGAGAACAGAAGGAGAACAGGAGGAGAACAGGAGGAGAACAGGGGCCTGGGAGCGTCCTGGGAGTGTCTCACACTCCTGTCCTCCTTCTGTCTGCGTCTCCTCGTCTCCTGTCCCGTCTGTCACACATGATTTATGAATGTCATGAATGGCGTATTGTGCTGAGAGGCGTTCCCAGACGCGCAGGTACGTTACCGCGGCGACCGGCAGCATACCTGAGCACAGAGCTGGCGCCGGGCGGCAGACGGGGGGATGGGGGCGAGACAGGTGAGGAGGAGGGGGGGGGCAAGAGAGGGAGAGGAGGATCAGGAGGAGGAGGAGGAGCAGGAGGAGGAGGAGGAGCAGGAGGAGGAGGAGGGGGGGGGGCAAGAGAGGGAGAGGAGGAGGAGGATCAGGAGGAGGAGGATCAGGAGGAGGAGCAGGGGGAGGAGGAGGAGAAGAGGAGGATCAGGAGGAGGAGGAGGATCAGGTGGAGGATCAGGAGGAGGAGGAGGATCAGGGGGAGGAGGAGGAGCAGGAGGAGGAGGAGGAGCAGGAGGATCAGGAAGAGGAGCAGGGGAGGAGGAGGAGAAGAGGAGGATCAGGAGGAGGAGCAGGGGGAGGAGGAGGAGAAGAGGAGGATCAGGAGGAGGAGGATCAGGTGGAGGATCAGGAGGAGGAGGAGGATCAGGAGGAGGAGGAGGAGCAGGAGGAGGAGGGGGAGGAGGAGAAGAGGAGGAGCAGGAGGATCAGGAGGAGGAGCAGGGGGAGGAGGAGGAGAAGAGGAGGATCAGGAGGGAGGATCAGGTTCAGGTGGAGGATCAGGAGGAGGAGGAGGAGGAGGAGAAGAGGAGGATAAGGAGGAGGCGCAGGCTCCACTGAGACTGTACAGGGACGACTGACATGATAAAAGACAAAAGAGCTCAGATCTGTTTCAGGAGTGTCTTTGTCCGTCTGTTTCCTCTGCGTCTGTGGAGCCAGAGGGACGGGGGGACAGGGGGGACAGGGGGGACAGGGGGACAGGGGGACAGGGGGGACGGGGGGGACGGGGGGGAAGGGGGGACAGGGGACACACTTCCCCCTCCACACTCCTCCATGTCGTCCCCAGGGGCCCCAGGACACAGAGACAGTCCCTCCAGTGTGTCCCAGCTCGTCCCTGGGCTGGTGTCTGGATCTTGTCCTTCAGTCATGACAGAGCTCATGTCCACAGGTGAGAGGAGGGGACAGGGGACAGAGAGGACAGAGGGGACAGGGGACAGAGAGGACAGAGAGGACAGAGGGGACAGAGGGGACAGAGAGGACAGAGAGGACAGAGAGGACAGAGGGGACAGAGAGGACAGGGGACAGAGAGGACAGAGAGGACAGGGGACAGAGAGGACAGAGGGGACAGAGGGGACAGAGAGGACAGAGAGGACAGAGAGGACAGAGGGGACAGAGAGGACAGGGGACAGAGAGGACAGAGGGGACAGAGTGGACAGAGTGGACAGAGGGGACAGAGGGGACAGAGAGGACAGAGGGGACAGAGTGGACAGAGAGGACAGGGGACAGAGAGGACAGAGGGGACAGGGGACAGAGAGGACAGAGTGGACAGAGGGGACAGAGAGGACAGAGAGGACAGAGAGGACAGGGGACAGAGAGGACAGAGGGGACAGAGGGGACAGGGGACAGAGAGGACAGAGTGGACAGAGGGGACAGAGAGGACAGAGGGGACAGAGAGGACAGAGGGGACAGAGAGGACAGAGGGGACAGAGGGGACAGGGGACAGAGTGGACATGTTCAAACGAAATGTGAGTTAAGTGCCGTTTTTTTTTCTTTTTGTTCTGGCGCCCCCTGTGGCACCTGGACTTCCTGACGTCTCCGTAGAAACAAACATCTGGCACAAGAAAAGTTCCCGCGTGCGTCTTTAGATTTAGTTCACACATCAAGTTAAGAACTGGATACTGGAGACGGCACGAAGAGCTCGGAGTAGAGTCACCACTCCCCCTCGTCAAAAGCATTAAACGTTTACGCTTCTCTGACCACTCCACCGATCGGTCGGTGGAGTGTCAGAAGGTCGGTGGAGTGTCAGAAGGTCGGTCGGAGTGTCAGAAGGTCGGTGGAGTGTCAGAAGGTCGGTCGGAGTGTCAGAAGGTCGGTGGAGTGTCAGAAGGTCGGTCGGAGTGTCAGAAGGTCGTTGGAGTGTCAGAAGGTCGGTGGAGTGTCAGAAGGTCGGTCGGAGTGTCAGAAGGTCGGTGGAGTGTCAGAAGGTCGGTCGGAGTGTCAGAAGGTCGGTGGAGTGTCAGAAGGTCGGTGGAGTGTCAAAAGGTCGTTGGAGTGTCAGAAGGTCGGTCGGAGTGTCAGAAGGTCGGTCGGAGTGTCAGAAGCTCGGTGGAGTGTCAGAAGGTCGGTGCAGGGTCAGAAGGTCGGTCGGAGTGTCAGAAGGTCGGTGGAGTGTCAGAAGGTCGGTCGGAGTGTCAGAAGGTAGGTCGGCGTGTCAGAAGGTCGGTGGAGTGTCAGAAGGTCGGTGGAGTGTCAGAAGGTAGGTGGAGTGTCAGAAGGTCGGTCGGAGTGTCAGAGAGGTCGGTGGAGTGTCAGAGAGGTCGGTGGAGTGTCAGAAGGTCGGTCGGAGTGTCAGAGAGGTCGGTGGAGTGTCAGAAGGTCGGTCGGAGTGTCAGAGAGGTCGGTGGAGTGTCAGAAGGTCGGTGGAGTGTCAGAAGGTCGTTGGAGTGTCAGAAGGTCGGTCGGAGTGTCAGAAGGTCGGTCGGAGTGTCAGAAGGTCGGTCGGAGTGTCAGAGAGGTCGGTGGAGTGTCAGAAGGTCGGTGGAGTGTCAGAAGGTCGGTCGGTGGAGTGTCAGAGAGGTCGGTGGAGTGTCAGAAGGTTGGTGGAGTGTCAGAAGGTCGGTGGAGTGTCAGAAGGTAGGT
This sequence comes from Paratrypauchen microcephalus, assembly GCA_036785185.1. Taxonomy (NCBI): domain Eukaryota; kingdom Metazoa; phylum Chordata; class Actinopteri; order Gobiiformes; family Gobiidae; genus Paratrypauchen; species Paratrypauchen microcephalus. The sequence goes on from JAVJIX010000373.1 coordinate 275,399, forward strand.
GGAGTGTCAGAAGGTAGGTCGGAGTGTCAGAAGGTCGGTGGAGTGTCAGAAGGTCGGTGGAGTGTCAGAAGGTCGGTCGGAGTGTCAGAAGGTCGGTGGAGTGTCAGAAGGTCGGTCGGAGTGTCAGAAGGTCGGTGGAGTGTCAGAAGGTCGGTGGAGTGTCAGAAGGTCGGTGGAGTGTCAGAAGGTCGTCGGAGTGTTAGAAGGTTGGTCGGAGTGTCAGAAGGTCGGTCGGAGTGTCAGAAGGTCGGTGGAGTGTCAGAAGGTCGGTGGAGTGTCAGAAGGTCAGTCGGTGGGGTGTCAGAAGGTCGGTGGAGTGTCAGAAGGTTGGTGGAGTGTCAGAAGGTCGGTGGAGTGTCAGAAGGTCGGTCGGAGCGTCAGAAGGTAGGTCGGGGAGTCAGAAGGTCGGGGGAGTGTCAGAAGGACGGTGGAGGGTCAGGAGGTAGGTGGAGTGAGAGAAGGGCGGTCGGAGTGGCAGAAGGTGGGGGGAGTGTCAGAAGGTCGGTGGAGTGTCAGAAGGTCGTCGGAGTGTTAGAAGGTTGGTCGGAGTGTCAGAAGGTCGGTCGGAGGGTGAGAAGGTCGGTGGAGTGTCAGAAGGTGGGTGGAGGGTGAGAAGGGGGTTGGAGTGTCAGAAGGTCGGTGGAGTGTCAGAAGGTCGGTGGAGTGTCAGAAGGTCGTTGGAGTGTCAGAAGGTCGGTCGGAGTGTCAGAAGGTCGGTCGGAGTGTCAGAAGGTCGGGGGAGGGTCAGAAGGTCGGTGGAGTGTCAGAAGGTCGGTCGGTGGAGTGTCAGAAGGTCGGTGGAGTGTCAGAAGGTCGGTGGAGTGTCAGAAGGTCGGTGGAGTGTCAGAAGGTCGGTCGGAGTGTCAGAAGGTAGGTCGGAGTGTCAGAAGGTCGGTGGAGTGTCAGAAGGTCGGTGGAGTGTCAGAAGGTCGGTCGGAGTGTCAGAAGGTCGGTGGAGTGTCAGAAGGTCGGTCGGAGTGTCAGAAGGTAGGTCGGCGTGTCAGAAGGTCGGTGGAGTGTCAGAAGGTCAGTGGAGTGTCAGAAGGTCGGTCGGAGTGTCAGAAGGTCGGTGGAGTGTCAGAAGGTCGTTGGAGTGTCAGAAGGTCGTTGGAGTGTCAGAAGGTTGGTGCAGTGTCAGAAGGTCGGTGGAGTGTCAGAAGGTCGGTCGGAGTGTCAGAAGGTTGGTGGAGTGTCAGAAGGTCGGTGGAGTGTCAGAAGGTCAGTGGAGTGTCAGAAGGTCGGTCGGAGTGTCAGAAGGTTGGTGGAGTGTCAGAAGGTCGGTGGAGTGTCAGAAGGTCGGTGGAGTGTCAGAAGGTCGGTCGGAGTGTCAGAAGGTCGGTGGAGTGTCAGAAGGTCGGTCGGAGTGTCAGAAGGTTGGTGCAGTGTCAGAAGGTTGGTGGAGTGTCAGAAGGTCGGTGGAGTGTCAGAAGGTCGGTCGGAGTGTCAGAAGGTCGGTGGAGTGTCAGAAGGTCGGTGGAGTGTCAGAATGTCGGTCGGAGTGTCAGAAGGTCGGTCGGAGTGTCAGAAGGTCATAAATAAGTAAATAAATACATAAATACATAAAAATAAAACATAAAAAATAATGAATAAATAAAAAATTAAAAAATTAAAAAAATAAGAAAGAGAGTCTAAAAACTTTTTGAGGCGACTGTAGAACCGACCGAATAAATGTTTTTGTTATGTTGTTTGGATTCAACACTGTTACAGTCCATTACAGAGGACATGTTACAACATTATGAATAAAAATAAAATTAACAAAATGTAAATGCTAAAGTGTTCATTTACCTCCAAATAGAAATTAATAATAATTTAGATACACTTTTTTATTCGGGTCCCAGGAGGATACACAGTTGTAGGGAGTATTATCTGTCCCTCTGGTAGCAGTTTGTCCAGTGTCCTCCTGTCCCTCACTGTGACAAATGTCTCACGGCCGATCACGTGTCCAGCTTTACCGATCAGTTTGATCAGCCGGCTTGTTGCTCTTGGAAGGACATCTGTTGTAAATATCAATCACCACCGCAAACGTTTCCCACATAAAGTAAAATTCTTCTTCCAAATCTCATTTCAGCCTCTGCGTCCTCCCGTCCTCGCCCCGTCCTCCGTCCCCCGTCCCCTGAGCCCTGTTTCCCCGCCGTCTGTCATGAGGAATTGAACCCTCGCCCTGCCCTGGCTCGGCTCCGCTCGGGTTCGTAATCCGCTCGCCGTGGCTCAGGGGTTTTATCAGGGCCGATGACGCCTGCTCTCAGCACCGCACAAATGAACACGGGGGTCCACGGGGGGTCTACACCAGAACTCGACCAGGTCTGAGTCCGGGACAAGGCCGGTCCTGTCCCGGTCCTGATGTGTGGCTCCTCGCCGTGTTTGTCATTCCGCACGTCGGAAATCTCGCTGTGATGTCACTGGGCTGTTTCATGTCCGAGGAAGGTTCCCACAATGCACCAGACCGTGGAGATTTGTTCTACGGACACTTTCTGGGTTAAAAACAAAAGCAGCATCCAAAGGCATTGAAATGTCCACACAATGTCTGGACTTTAAAAACATGGAGGAGCTTCTTCCTACTGTCCGTGCATATGACATTGTTCCTTTTTACCATTTTATTTGACTCCTTTTCAGTTTAAAACAAAAAGCAACTACAGCACCAAAGGGTCTGAAATCTTCACAGTCTGGTCATGTACGGACTTTAAAAACACAGAGGAGCTTCTTGGATTACACTTCCTGCAGTTTATCAGCAGGGGGCGAACGTGAGCCAGACCGACTGAAGTGTGAAGTGTGCATAACCCGACGCCTCCTGATGGTGCGGGTCTGTGCGAGAACGTCCCGGTGTTCTTCTTTTCGCCGTTTCATGGACATCAGTGCGAGTCGGCGGCGTTCTGAAAACCGCCGTCGAAACCCAGACTAATGGGAGTCCAGCCACTAAAACCATCATTTAATAAAGCGCTCCAATCACATGCTAATTTATCGGCCGTAATGGTTGCCGCGGTGACCAGTGGTACGGCCCGGCTCAGCTCTGAACAGCCCTACAGCGCCCTCTGGGTCAAACCCAAGTACTCTCCATCCAAGTACCATCACAGACCCACCCGCATTAGCCTCTCGGGGACCCCGCCACGGGCCCCTAGAGCCGCCTAATGAAACGGTTTCAGCGGCAGAGAGGAAACGCTGTAAACGAGGCAGAATTCTACTCTTCGCTTTTGTAATAATACAGTTCAACTTCTGCACACTGCTCGTCTCTATAGACAGAATGTTCCATAGAGTGGCATTAAATTCATACATTTCCGTGGAAACAAGCCACAGGGCGAGGGAGAAGTGTCTTTATTCACAATCAGAATGTGTGTTTTCCCACCAGAGACGCTCAGAGGTGTTCTGCTGGAGGTCTGTGCCCGGCGTCTCCTCGTGGACCAGAATGTTCCACAGTGTTTCTTTTCCACAGAGGGCCCACTCCAGGTACGACAAAAACAGATATTAGCACACGTTAGCAACAGCCTCTTCTTGTTCGTCGATGCTCGGCGCTCTCGTCAACGTTAAAAATACCAACCCGAACTTCTATAATTCATCTAACGTGAGCGACGCCCACCGCAGCAGGTCAAGAGACTCCGAAAAGTGAAACAAAAACAGAAAAAAAAAGATGATAAACCAGAAGTCGTTTTGTGTTTACACGAGCTTTAGCTTTAGCTTCAGACGTGTTTCACGGCGCCACAAATTTGGACTTTATTTCTTTACATAAGAAAACATGAAACAGGCGACGTCAGCAGCTCCAGCAGAACCAGACCACTGCAGATACAGCTGTGGAGCTCCTTTAACGACACAGGAGGAACACCAGGAGGAACATCAGGAGGAACATGAGGAGGAACATCAGGAGGAACATGAGGAGGAACATCAGGAGGAACACCATGAGGAGAAACATCAGGAGGAACATCAGGAGGAACATCAGGAGGAACATGAGGAGAAACATCAGGAGGAACACCAGGAGGAGGAACAGGAGGAACAACAGGAGGAGGAACATCAGGAGGAACATGAGGAGGAACATCAGGAGGAACATCAGGAGGAACATCAGGAGGAGGAACATCAGGAGGAACATGAGGAGAAACATCAGGAGGAACATCAGGAGGAACATCAGGAGGAGGAACATCAGGAGGAACATGAGGAGAAACATCAGGAGGAACAACAGGAGGAACAACAGGAGGAACAACAGGAGGAGGAACATCAGGAGGAACACCAGGAGAAACATCAGGAGGAACATCAGGAGGAACATCAGGAGGAGGAACATGAGGAGGAACATCAGGAGGAACATGAAGAGGAACATCAGGAGTCTAACCCACAACCTCCTCACTGAGCGACAGGAGAAACATCAGGAGGAACATGAGGAGAAACATCAGGAGGAACAACAGGAGGAGGAACATCAGGAGGAACATGAGGAGAAACATCAGGAGGAACACCAGGAGAAACATCAGGAGGAACATCAGGAGGAACATCAGGAGAAACATGAGGAGAAACACCAGGAGGAACATCAGGAGAAACATGAGGAGAAACACCAGGAGGAACTTGAAGAGGAACATCAGGAGCCCACAACCTCCTCACTGAGCGACAGGAGAAACATCAGGAGGAACATGAGGAGAACCTCTGCCATGTGGAGGATATTGAATTATTATTGACAATAGTCGCCACATTCTCGTTATAATTTCATTTTGGCGGCGGCGCGATGGCGACGCTCAGGATCGAGACGATGATTCAATAAAGAGGAGAAAGGAGGAGGAGGAGGAGGAGGAATGAGGAGGAGGAGGAGGAGGAATGAGGGAGGAGGAGGAGGAGGAGGAGGAGGAGGAGGAGGAATGAGGAGGAGGAGTTTGGAGCTGGAGTTCTCACAGGAGGTAAACTGATCCGAGGAGCAGAGCCGTTCAAGTGGCTCTATTGTCCCCGAGTCTCCCAGGAGCTCAGACAAAGGAGCTTTGTGAGGAGGACACCTGAGGGCCCCGGGCTCCTCAGGGGCCTCTGCTCCTGTGGAGGAGCTGCGTCTCTGCTCCACGCCGAACATCTGAGCGTGATCTGATTTGTGCCGTGATCAGATTATGGAGCTGTGATGTAAACAACTCCAGCTCCTGTGAGAAATCCCAGTTTTTCTGTGACAAAAGAATTTAAACGAGAAGCGACTCTGAGAACGAGCTGTCAGATTTAGAATTTTGATTAATCATGATCAATCGCAGTTAATTATTCTTCATAAAAACACCCACATATTTTGACAAAAATGCAACTTAAGCAATTTTAGAAAGTCATATTATTGACATGTTTATGTTTTACATGAGTGGATCTGCTCCAGACATGGAACAGTGGAGTGAGAAGAACCAAGTGCAACAACTGTGCACAAAACAAGTGGCTGATGTAGCTACACAAAAGTGACGAAACAGCCATAAAGAAAACTCAAAGTGCATTTACTCTTCTTGAACCAGCTGCTTAGGCAGACGAGCTTAAAGGAAAAGTAAAGTTTTTTACAATCTGAGCCTTATTTCGGTAATAAAACAAGTTGTTTTACTCACCCATAGCACTTTGGTGTCATATGGAGCACTTCCAGAGATGTTTTAGATTTGCGATCTCCATCATGTGAGTTCTCGGGGCACATGTTTGCGGTCTCCAAATAACACAAACTTTAGCACTTTTCAAATCATAGAAGCTCAATGTCTTAGTCTACGATTTCATTTGAGTCAAAAGTGGCCTGTAATCCCAGTTTTATCCATAGTTTCGAGTAGATGAGGACACCAGTGCGCATGTGTGGACTGTGCTCTCAGCTCCCGGGACCCAAACATGAAACGCAAAGCTGTAAACTATGGCTAAATCTGGGATTACAGGCCACTTTTGACTCACATGAAATCATAGACTAAGACATCGAGCTTCTATGATTTGAAAAGTGCTAAAGTTTGTGTTATTTGGAGCCCGCACGGGGCATATTACATGCTCGGGGAATATATTATATGCCCCGAGCTATGGCTAGAAGTCGCGCTAGGGTAACGCTAATCTAAAACATCTCTGGAAGTGCTCCATATGACACCAAAGTGCTCTGGGTGAGTAAAACAACTTGTTTTATTACTTAAATAAGGCTCAGATTGTTAAAAAAAAAGTTACTTCTCCTTTAATGGTAAACGCACAAAAAAGCACGCACAAAAACACTCAAAGACAGATATTACCCCCAAGCTGTCAGACTACTGAACTCTGGGTAATACTCTAAATAATACTGAACTCTCAATATACTGCACTAATTACTGCTGCTGCTCTATATGAATGTATCATGTTTGTCACTACCTCACTGTAAATTACTGTTACATGTGCAATAATCAGTGCAATAACCTATGTGCAATATTTATATCACACTATGTGCAATACGAAATCCACATGCAACACCAACACCACACCATATTATGTGCAATCTGTGAAATACTTACACCTTATTTGATCTTTGATTTAATCCTACCTGCACCTTATACATTGTACCTTGTTTTTTTTTATTACATTTTATTACATATTTTATTATATTGTTTATTATATTGTTTATTATATTATTTACTTCTTCCCCTGCACTTTTGCAACACTTTTTTACCATGTACTATTACTGCAGTTATTAGTACTTCTGACTATCTCAGCAAGTCAACGGTTCTTCTGATCCTAAACATTTCATTGCATTGTTGACCTTGTGTTGATTCTGCATATGACAAATAAACAATCTGGAATCTTGAATCTTGAATCTTGAACTTCTTGCAGCAGCTACCATATTGTGAGCGCTGTCTGTCCCTAATGTGCACACCTGAGCCGCTTCCCAGTTCAGCGAGTGCACAGTTCGGAGTGTGGTCTCAGTCTGCAGTCGAGGCGGTGCATACTCGCTCAGCCCTGAGTGCAGTCCGGGGGTCACATGGGCGTCTCAGTGAGCCGGTGCTCTGCTCCTTGTTCCCTAAAGACAAAAATATGATTCTATTGTGACTAGTAATACTTGGAATTGGGACATGGCGACACTGTAGAATATCCAGCATTACAACAGCAAAGGAAATATAGAAGTGTAAGGGGGAAAGCATGTGAACGGTAATACAGGTGCCGTGAACTATACCGTTACGGCTACCGTCACACATGTTTAGCGTAGTTTATGAAGAGTTTCATGTAGCATAGTTGTAGGTGAGGTGAACCAGTACGTATATTTTAGAGTGAAGTCGCATCTGTCACATGTGGATGTCGCTGGTGAGTCCATCTTTGTAGTCATATATCCTGCCGCGCTGTGCATGCTGGGGCTTTTGAGTGTGTGAAGCGTGCATGTCCACGCCCCGATTTCCATGGAAACGACTGCGCATGTTAACTGTGCATGGGACAAAAACTAAATGGAACAGCAGTTGTCACGCCGGATGTGACGCACATCCCCCTCCAAGCACGCTCCGAACCGTGCACTCTCTGAATTGGGAAACGGCGTCTGATCTGCAATATTCCAGTCCCTTGCAACTTTGAGAAATTGCCCAGCGCATGCTTCAGCAGAATGTCTCTGTTCAGTTTTTAAGACACCCAAAGCAAAGGACTGTAGAGGCCATTCGTCGTCAGTTAGATGAGCGGTTACCCCGAGGTAATTATGATTACTCACTGAAGTCCAGATCTCCAGTAAACGAAATAAATTCCGCATCAGCCAGCAGTTGCATCTTGGCGGTCTTACTTGCGCAGTACAGTTAGTTTATTCTTGTGGAAGGTATTTTGTATGCCGGATCACCTGTGGCGATGTGCATGACATTTTGCAGCCCTTGGTCTTCAGCGATGTTAACTGGCCGACACGCTGTGGCGATCCATTTTGCAAAGGCGTTGGTCAACTTCTCTGTAGTACTTTTGTTGACAACATTTCCGCGGGTGCACTCCGCCAGCGTCGTTTGTCGCTCTCGGCTTGATGTCAGTATACAAGTAGCGTCCTTGCTAGCCGCTGAATCAAAAATGTGTTTTTCTTTAAGACGGTATTTTAAACTTGTGCTTCTGTGGAAAAAGTTCATCGCTGCAATATATGCAAACTACCCTAGTTTTATCTAAACTTCCGTCGGAAAGTTTTTTGAAGAGAAATGTGCCGCTGAGCACCCCGGTCATAGTCTTATCTGTCATCTTTGGATCGGTGTATGGATACCGATCACCGACCTAATAACCTGTGCCGCCTTTTGATAAAGGAACGAAGCCCACACCACGCTGACAGGTGAATCCCTGTTACGCACCAGGAAGGGAGTTCCCCTGTTACGCAGCGTGCTCTGTGCTTCGGCTCTGTTTTTCCGCACTGGAAAATAGTTCCCACCCAAAATGACCAGGGCAAGCTCTCCGTGTTGATTTGCACATTTATTTGCACTCGATATGAATGCGCACTACACAGAAAGTAATTGGGAAACGCATCGAGCAAATTAATTCCTTTTGGCCGAAATCTTTCTCTGGCGACGTTAGACTCCAGTCTAAGGCGGAGGAGCAGCAGATACCGCGGCGGTCAGTGGCGACAGACTCGGACAATGGCTGGGTGAGCAGGAAAACGCTTTCCACCACTTATTTTAGTCTCTGGACTGTGGGGAGATGCCCAAGTTTGACCTGGGGGTGGCATATCCCTTTAACGTTGACAGGCCAAGAGAGAACGCAACATCACCATTTAAAAAAGGTTCTACAAGCACATCTGGACCTGAGACACACAGACAGAGACAGCGTTTGTGTGTGTGTGTGTGTGTGTATGTGTGTGTGTGTGTGTGTGTGTGTGTAGTGTATGTATGTGTGTGAGTGTGTGTGTCTCACCTGTCACAGTTCGTGTCACACACTCTCAGCTCTGACAGGCTCTTCACTGCCTCAGCACCAGTAATTATCCTGCAGCACATTAGGACATAGACCGCACCGCTCCACCGCACACTCTGACTGTGTGTGTGTGTGTGTGTGTGTGTGTATGTGTGTGTGTATGTGTGTGTGTATGTGTAGGTGTGTGTGTATGTGTATGTGTGTGTGTGCGTGTATGTGTGTGTGTGTGTGTGTGTATGTGTGTGTGTGTGTGTGTGTATGTATGCGTGTGTGCGTGTGTGTGTGTGTACATATCTAACACTCTCTCCGTTGCGTTTCAAACAGGAAGTGCTCCAGGCGGCTCTTTCGTCACTTCTGTCTCTGGCTCCAGTGGCTCCCATTAGCCGCTGTCAGACTGTCGGGCCGGGCCGGGCCACTAGGGGGCCACCTCGGTGCTAATAGCCCCGGCCCACTCGCCCCATGCCCTGAGACCGGTTGTGTTCACACTGTCGGGCTTCAGCCTCTCCGTGTTACGCCCCAAACTGCGGAAACGTCACTGATACAGTCCATTTTGAAACAGGACAGGCGGGCGATTCATTCACACGACGATTTGTATCTGACCAAGTATCAGACCAACAAATACTGCCGATACCTCTGAGTACGAACACTACAACAGTCATAAGGAACATGCTCATGGTCATCTTCCGACGGAGACAGGACGAGGAGTTCGAAGAAGAAACAAACAATGTTATGGAGGCTACGTGCATCACGGATCTTCAGCTGACCAGAACTGGTGATCCATCTCCTTACTTTTTGTGAGGATAATGAAGGTACAGGTAATACTTTGCCATCTTCGCTTTATTTTGCTTCCAAACGTTGGCTCCGCCCCAACCGCAACCCCGCCTCTGGCCCCTCTTGGCCCGTCGATTTGTTCGGGCCAGAAATCGAGGGCCATTAGCCCCAAGATCCCGGCCCCTGGCCCCTGTTAGCACCTGGCCCCTGTTAGCACCTGGCCCCTGTTAGCACCTGGCCCTGGACGTGTGAAAGAGATTAGCCCCGATACGCTCCTGTTGGCTCGGCTTTGGCCCGACAGTCTGAAAGCGGCAATTGGGCTGTCGGTGTTTGGGTCTTAAATGTTCTTCTGAAGCTGCGACACAGAATCTGGAGTTTTTCATTTCTCTGAACATAAATAACGGACCAATCAGACGCCTTCATTCCCCGAGGCCCCTCCTACTACAGGTAGTAACAGGTTTGATTGACAGCTGTTGCATTTCGTTGCTAAGTAAACCTCCTTCCCGTTCTCTGATGAGAAGGACGGGCACAACGACCTCAATCCGATTTCCAAATATGGAGCTGGCTCCAGATTCGCTCCTGTAACCGTTGGCAACAGGAACTTCACTTGGAGCTGAGGCTGTGGAGACGTCACACTCACTTTTGTAAACAGACCGTGGGCCAAACGCACCGAACGGCCCAAAGCGTCTCAGAGAAAACAGCTTCAAGTACAGAAATAAATGTAAATTCACCAACTCAAACACAAGTTTAAACGAGGTACAAACAAAGAACGTGCTGCAAATGAAAAAAACGTACCGCAAGAAACAAAGACGAACGTGTCATCATCAAATGCGCCGCAAACAGAGGAACGACGCAAAGCACAAAAACGATGAAAACCAAGAAAAAACAACAACGAAAAACGCTGCATGGATGAGTCACCACAACGGAAGTGCTCCAGACCTGCAGGGGGCGCTGTTGTTCTCTGACTTACCGCACTAAATACCGTTTGTTGACATTCCAATAATGAATCATAATAATTCAAACTGAGAAATAAAACAGAACTTTTAAACCGAGTATTTGTCTTCAGCCTGATTAGCCCTCGTCCCTCCCCCCGTCCCCACGGCGACCACATGTCCGAATAAAACACTATTAACGACGCCTAATTGATCCGTGCACAGACACAGAGGGGCACTGTGTGTGTGTGTGTGGGGGGGCAGACTGATGGACCTGCCGGGACAGGTGACCACCCGCCGGACCCCTCACCCCCCCGATCCCCGGAGGACTTAATAAGACCTGTGGCAGGTTTCCGGGACACTGTCCAGAGCTCAGGGGCCCCTCCAAATGGACTTCAGGGTCATTTATCAATCGTCCAATCACCAAACAGCCACATGTTCCACAGCTGCAGCCCCTCGGCGAGGAGGTTGTGGGTTAGACTCCTGGTCTCTCTGAGTGGACGGTTCATGTCCCTGTTGGAGTTTTGCAAACCGTGAAGCCAAAAACTAGTGTTGTTCTGATACCATTACTGGGAGATCCGATACTTGGTATTAGATAAGATCAGATCAGACTTTATTGATCTCACGCAGGAGAAATTTACTTGTCACAGTAGCTCCAGGTAGGGACAGTTTAAACAAGAAAGAAAAGTGCAGCAAGAATGGAATAAAGATAAGTAATAATAATAATAAAATAAGTAATAATTGAATAAGTAATAATAATAATAAAAACAGTGACAGGGAGAGTAAAAAAACAATACTTGCACGTTGGAAAAACGATATTGCACGTTAGGACCATACAGTGGAGTTATACAAGTTATAATAAGAAAACAGTAACTAGGAGAGTATTGAAAAAGGATATTTCCCGTCTGGACTCTACAGTGGAGTTGTACAGTCTGATGGTGGTGGGGATGAAGGATCTGCGGTAGCGCTCCTTCTTACACTGGGGGTGCCTCAGTCGGCTGCTGAAGGAGCTGCTCAGCTCCTCTACACACACACGTGTTTTCTGTCATACTCGGCATGTTTTCAGTGTCTAAAGAACCTCCACAGTCTGTTTGACCTGCTCTGGGCACTCACTCGTCGAGTACTCGTCGATACTGATACTGATGCCTGAAAAATGTGCAGTATCGGAGCTTTTGCCCATACCAGTATCAGTAAGAACAACCTTACCAAAGACTGTGCTCACATAAAAGCACCCTTAAAAATACTATTACTCCTCATCGACGTGCTGCGAAGGGAACTACTTTCTTGTTTATACTTTAGGTCAGGGGTGCCCAACCAGTCGGTCGCAGGCAGAGTGTCAGACGATCGCGTATGGCTACATTCAGACTGCAAGGTTTAATTCTCAGTTCCGATTTTTTTGTGAGATCCGACCTGTATGTGATCTCCAGTGTGAACTTTAAACGCCCCAAAAGTGTCTCGCATGCTCCTTGGAGGACACGACGAGGTCACGTGCAGCGAGCGTGCTCAGTGTTTACGGAAGTCGCCTAAAGTTGGTGTCGTACCGGAGCCAGAACATGTACAGCTTATTAGTTTTAGCTTAGAACGTGTTAGTGCGGAGTCGCAGAAAAGAGCGGAGGGATCGTTACGTGCTTCGCCGCTTCACTGATACAGAGTTCATATACTATTTTCACTTGACGAGAAGAACGTTTGTGTACATTTGTGAGCGCCGACTTGTACCACTCTCGCTGGAGGAAACACGCCCAGGTCGGATGAACGCGACCTGGCCGTTCAGACTGAAGTCGCATGTCAAAAGATCAGATATGTATCGGTTTTAGGTCCACATATCTTGGGCTACGTTCACACTGCAGCCTGAAGTGAACCAAATCTGAATTTTTCGCCCCTATGAGACTTTAAAAATAATCTCACTCCAAAAGCCCATATTTGCCATGTCTAACAGGTCATTCTAAAATGATCTAGAATGCAGGAAATCACATCTAACCCTGGTCCTGGTTGGACTTGTTGCTCTCTGTGACCTGTGACCTGAGTAAGATGGTTTTCCGTCTCACAGGGGTCTGATATTGTGGACTTAAGTTCTTGGTGCATTTATCCTTTAGAAGAAGAAAATAGAATCAATAATAAGACCTATGAACCCAATCAGACGAGTTTTCTCTTGTCTTGAATACATCTAAGACCAAGCAGATGGTTGTGGACATCAGCAGGAGCAGATCCCAGCACATGTGTGCGGACTCAAGGAAAGAGCTCTGAGGTGGTCACCACAGACAAGGACCTGCGTGTCCATCTGGACCTCAGACTGCTAATCTACCAGCTGTAAGAGGAACAACAAAACATTAAAGGAATATTAATGTTTTTTACAATCTGAGCCTTATTTCTGTAATAAAACAAGTTGTTTTACTCACCCATAGCACTTTGGTGTCATTTGGAGCAGTTTCGTAGATGTTTTAGTTTAGCGATATCCGTTAACGTGAGTGCTTGGAGCAGGCGACTGCCGTCACCAAATAACACAAACTTTATCACTTTTCAAATTACAGAAGCTCAATGTCTTAGTCTACACTTTAGTTTGAGTCAAAAGTGCCTCTAATCTGAGATTTATCCATAGTTTGGAGTAGATGAGGAGGACAGTCGCATGTGCGGAGTCACAGCTGATTTCGCTCTCAGATCTCGGGACCCAAACATGAAAGGCAAAGCTGTAAGACGTTTGGACCATCGTGTTTGCAGTACCCACTTCAGTCAGGACCATTTTTTACCAGCAAAGGAAAAGAAAGAAGGCCAGCGGATTCAGCGCACGATTCTGAGAAGTAATGTGAAACCGATGGCTGTTCTCTGCTGCTCCTAAAACTGTCTCCGCTTCATTCTTTCTGTATCCATTCTGTCTCCTCATCCGTATACTCCTCTTCAGTCCTCAGTCCTCCATAAGTCCTCTTCAGCCTCAAAGTCCCAATCTTCTGCCATGTGTCGCTCCAACAGAAAAGTTCTGAGCATCTTCTTATCTGCAAATCAGCTGTGACTGAGCACATGCGACTGTCCTCCTCATCTACTCCAAACTATGGATAAATCTGGGATTACAGGCACTTTTGACTCAAACTAAAGTGTAGACTAAGACACTGAGCTTCTGTAATTTGAAAAGTGATCAAGTTTGTGTTATTTGGTGACTGCAGTCGCCTGCCCCAAGCACTCACGTTAACGGATATCGCTAAACTACAACATCTACGAAACTGCTCCAAATGACACCAAAGTGCTATGGGTGAGTAAAACAACTTGTTTTATTACAGAAATAAGGTTTAGTTTGTAAAAAAAACGTTAATATTCCTTTAAAGTTCACCGTATTGTCCCTGTAGTGAAAGTAGTAGGAGTGTTTTGGTGTTTGAGGAAGGGTCCACCCACAGGCGTTCCACTCCAAATGAAGCTCACTGAGGCTAGCAGTTACAGGGGTGAATTTGGAGCTTCCAATTCGCCCCTGTAAGTGTAACCCCCCTAACAGTTCCATATCAGGAAAAGGAATTTATTTATGAACAGAAAAGCGAAATAAAAACCCCAGGATCATGTAGAGCGGGTCGTGTGTGTCTTGTAGCGCCCCCGTCTGGCCTCCTCCTGCGAGCGTTGGTTATCGCCGCGTAATTGTCCTTCTCCTTCAGTGGGTTTCACAGACCGCTGCTCAGATGAAGCTCCAATCAGCGGCTGTAATCAGGCGGCGCGCTGGTGCGAAGATTCTAATTACAAAGAAGACGAAGAAAAGAATGTTTACGAGTAAAATGAGTTCAGAATGGTTCTAAAGAATTATTTGTTCTGGCCAAGTTTAATGGGCTGTTTGACTCAGAGGCAGTTCTGCGTCGCTCACGACATATGAAAGTCTGATGCCGCCATTTTGGTTCAAGGAATGGGAGTCGTTTGTCCCGCCCCCTGATTTTGATCGATCCAATGAGAACGCTCAAGGATCTGTTCAAGACAGAGGTCCAGTCCTCCAGCGCAGGAAGTCCTTCTGACCAACAACAGAACCAGTGGCGTAGCGCAGTAGCACAAGGCCCCAGTGCAAGTCCGCCACTGGGACCCCCACTCTCCGCTGGGACCCCCACTCTCCATCCCACGCCATCTCGACCCCTTAAATCCACTTCCCGAAGCACGTAAATAACAGTTAGTGA
>JAVJIX010000373.1:295000-317500 GCA_036785185.1 Paratrypauchen microcephalus
CCTCCTCCGTCCTCCTCTGTCCTCCTCTGTCCTCCTCCATCCTCGTCCATCCTCCGTCCTCCTCCTTCCCCTCCGTCCTCCTCGGTCCTCTTCCGTCCTCCTTCCCCCCCGTCCTCCTCCATCCTCCTCCATCCTCCGTCCTCCTCCGTCCTCCTCCATCCTCCGTCCTCCTCCATCCTCCATCCTCCTCCATCCTCCGTCCTCCTCCATCCTCCGTCCTCCGTCCTCCTCCGTCCTCCTCCGTCCTCCTCCGTCCTCCTCCGTCCTCCTCCGTCCTCCTCTGTCCTCCTCCATCCTCGTCCATCCTCCGTCCTCCTCCGTCCTCCTCCGACCTCCGTCCTCCTCCGTCCTCCTCCGACCTCCGTCCTCCTCCACGCTCACACTCAGGCTTTTGGCAGAATCCAGGACCCATCGTGGGTTTCAGTTGTTTTTTTCTGTTATGGACACCGTTTTGAGGACCTTCTACTCTAATAATATGTTTAGTTTGGATTTGTTTTATCCATAAAAACATGGATTGCACCCAACAAAATTTGAAAAAAAAAAAAAAAAAAACTTGCACTTAAAAGCTGAGGTTTTCCAACTGTGAAAAATTAAACATATTAAAATTAGGACTGTCAGTTTAATGTGTTAGTTACATTAATTAATTACACTGCAAATTAATGCGTTATAAAAATTAACGCAGTTAATTATGAGCGGCAATTCAATGCACATTTTAAATTTGGTGTGCGGCGAGAGAATCGCTGCCAGGACCTTTGAACGGCGAGTTTATTTATAAAAAGAACGAAGACGGAACGATCGACAAGAACGCCGAGATTTGGAGCTTTTGTCATAAAGAATTTTCCGATCACCGAAGTTGCTCCAGCCTGACGGATCAATTGAACGATAAACACGTCCGGACAAGTTCCATCGTTATCGGTGATAGAGCGAGTGTGAGCGCACTTCACCAAACCACCAAACCAACAAACCACCAAACCACCAAACCAACAAACCACCAAACAACCAAACCACCAAACCAACAAACCACCAAACCACCAAACAACCAAACCACCAAACCACCAAACAACCAAACCACCAAACCAACAAACCACCAAACCACCAAACAACCAAACCACCAAACCAACAAAGTGGCGATTAAAATGCAATTAATTAGATTATTTTTTTAAATCACCTGACAGCACTAATAATAATCCATCTAACTTCTCCCTCGTGCTCACAAACCTTTTGTCTTGAATCTGGGGAAGAACTTAAGACGTTTCTGGAATCTAAAAGTTTTTCAAACTTGAGTTGAATAAGTCTTTCAGAGCTGTTGTTCAAAGCGGTAGGCCAGTACTGGTGCGCTGTACATCTCCTCATCCGTATGCTCAAAACGACAGGGACGACCATCATACTCAGATAACTCCTCTTCAGTCTCCAAGTCCCAATCTTCAGCCATGTGTCGCTCACAACACAACAGTTCAGACTGGTGTTTATCTGTGGATCAGCTGTGAGTTCGCACATGTGCTCTGTCCTCTATGATGACGTCTAATGAAACTACAGCTGATATCGGGTTTCGGCTTTTGACTCAAAGAGGAGAAATTCAATTTGTCAACTGGACAAAGTTTGTTTGGTTGAAAACGTTTCGCCGCTCATCCGAGAGGCTTCGTCAGTTCTGGTTCTAGTGCTGGTTAGACCCTGTTTATATCTCGCTGCAGGGAGGAGCTCACTACACTGAAATACACTGAAACTATCTCAACTAATCTGTCTCTTTTGTTTTTCAAATTTCTCTGGTGTCGTTTGACTCAAACGAAACTGTAGAGCGACACATTGAGCTTCTGTGATTTGAAAAGTGCTAAAGTTTGTGTTATTTGGTGACGGCAATCGCCTGCCCCAAGAACTCACGTTACCTGGAGATCACTAAACTACAAAATCCCCAGAAGTGCTCCACATGACACCAAAGTAAAACACCTGGTTTTATCACAGAAATAAGGCTCAGATTGTAAAAAATGTGAATATTCCTTTAAAAAAAGAACTCTGAACATGTCCCTGTGTCTCTGAGACAAACGTTCTGTTCAGAACCACAGTCCGGGCTCAGGTCAGTGCGGTTCAGTCCGGTCCGGGTGTTCAGAACCACAGTCCGGGCTCGGGTCAGTCCGGTTCAGTCCGGTCTGGGCCTCCTGGACTTTTCTCTGTTCCAGACTTTAGGAACTGACCCAGACGAGTGTCCAGTGCCCCAGGGCCTTCAGCTGGACAGAGGAAACCAGAGAGGAGAGGAGAGAGGAGAGGAAACGAGAGAGGAGAGAGGAAACGAGAGAGGAGAGGAGAGAGGAGAGGAGAGAGGAAAGGAAACGAGAGAGGAGAGAGGAAACCAGAGAGGAGAGGAGAGAGGAAACGAGAGAGGAGAGAGGAAACGAGAGAGGAGAGGAGAGAGGAAACAAGAGAGGAGAGAGGAAACGAGAGAGGAGAGGAGAGAGGAGAGGAGAGAGGAAAGGAAACGAGAGAGGAGAGGAGAGGAAACGAGAGAGGAGAGGAGAGGAAACGAGAGAGGAGAGAGGAGAGGAGAGAGGAGAGGAGAGAGGAAACGAGAGAGGAGAGAGGAAATGAGAGAGGAGAGGAGAGAGGAAACGAGAGAGGAGAGAGGAAACGGGAGAGGAGAGGAGAGGAGAGAGGAGAGAGGAAACGAGAGAGGAGAGGAGAGGAGGGAGGGAGAAGAGGAGAGAGGGACGAGAGAGGAAACAAGAGAGGAGAGAGGAAAGGAGAGAGGGAGGAGAGGAGAGAGGAGAGAGGAAAGGAGAGGAGAGAGGAAAGGAGAGAGGGAGAGAGGAAACAAGAGAGGAGAGGGGAAAGGAGAGAGGGAGGAGAGGAGAGAGGAAAGGAGAGAGGGAGAGAGGAAAGGAGAGAGGGAGAGAGGAAACAAGAGAGGAGAGGGGAAAGGAGAGAGGGAGGAAAGGAGAGAGGGAGAGAGGAAACAAGAGAGGAGAGAGGAAAGGAGAGAGGGAGAGAGGAAACAAGAGAGGAGAGGGGAAAGGAGAGAGGGAGGAGAGGAAAGGAGAGAAGGAGGAGAGGAGAGGAGAGAGTGAGGACACAGGAGCAGAGGAGGGACACTACTGCAGATTCAAGTCAAAATACAATTTGTTTTTATTAAAAGTGAAAAATACCAGAGTTGAAAAGAGTTCATGTTTTCAGTCTTTAATAAACTTGAATAACTAAAGTGTAAAAGGACACACGGGAGGGCATCTGACACAGGGATCTGCGTCACTCCACCAAATCTGATCCGTTCTTCAAACTGGTCTGAGGATGATTATTTTTCCCTCACAGAAGTCGCTCCAAACTCATCACCGTTTTTCTCCTCCAGTTTCGTTTATTTTGCTGCGTCTCGTTCCGAGGAGATGAACTCTGCTCCAGGAGAAACATCAGGCTGAAGTGAAACGGTTTTAACTCCACAAAGTCCAGAAGTCCAAAAGTCAGAAGAGAAAGAAGAGAGGGAGAGGGAGAAGAGGAAGAATGAGAGGAGGACTGGCCCAGCTGTGTGACCTCCTCCCCTCCTCCCTCGGTGATGGATGGTGTTGACGTTCTGAATCGCCCGACAACACTCGCCACGCTAATGACCACGAAGATATCAGGAAGTACAGAAGTACAGAGGGAGGAGAGAGGAGAGGAGAAAGGAAAGGAGAAAGGAGAGAGGAAACGAGAGAGGGAGGAGAGAGGAAAGGAAAGAGGAGAGAGGGAGCAGTGGTTTCCTGGTCTGCTGTTAGGTCAGAACTGTGTGTAGTGATTATAGAGCTGTGTGAGTGTTGGAGGTGGTGGGAGGGGCCGATGGTGTAGATTGGCAGCCTCACGTCCGTCAGTCTGCCCCAGGGCAGCTGTGGCTACAGAAAGTATCTCACCACCACCAAGTGTGGAGAGAATGAACAATGAACTGTAAAGAACTTTGGGTGTCATGAAAGGCGATGTATAAATGCTATGAATTATTATTATTATTATTATTATTATTATTATTATTATTATTATTATTATTATTATTATTATTATTATTATCACCTACAGATAAGTTCTCACATATTGCGAGATTTAGTGTGTCCCACTCTTTTAATCATCCCCAGGTCATGTGGGCGGTCCCGGGTCATGTGGGTGGTCCCAGGTCACATGAGCGGTCCCAGGTCACGTGGGCGGTCCCAGGTCACGTGGGCGGTCCCAGGTCACGTGGGCGGTCCCGGGTCACGTGGGCGGTCCCGGGTCACGTGGGTGGTCCCAGGTCACATGGGGAGGTCACGTTGCCAGTCCCAGGTCACGTGGGTGGTCCCGGGTCACATGGGCGGTCCCAGGTCACATGGGGAGGTCACGTGGGCAGTCCCGGGTCACGTGGGCGGTCCCAGGTCACATGGGGAGGTCACGTTGCCAGTCCCAGGTCACGTGGGTGGTCCCGGGTCACGTGGGTGGTCCCAGGTCACATGGGGAGGTCACGTTGCCAGTCCCGGGTCACGTGGGCGGTCCCGGGTCACATGGGGAGGTCACGTGGGCAGTCCCGGGTCATGTGGGCGGTCCCGGGTCACGTGGCGGTCCCGGGTCACGTGGCGGTCCCAGGTCACATGGGGAGGTCACGTGGGCGGTCCCGGGTCACGTGGCGGTCCCGGGTCACGTGGCGGTCCCAGGTCACATGGGGAGGTCACGTGGGCGGTCCCGGGTCACGTGGCGGTCCCGGGTCACGTGGCGGTCCCGGGTCACTTGGCGGTCCCAGGTCACGTGGGGGGCCCAGGTCACGTGGGGGGCCCAGGTCACGTGGCGGTCCCAGGTCACGTGG
Source organism: Paratrypauchen microcephalus (assembly GCA_036785185.1). Classification (NCBI taxonomy): domain Eukaryota; kingdom Metazoa; phylum Chordata; class Actinopteri; order Gobiiformes; family Gobiidae; genus Paratrypauchen; species Paratrypauchen microcephalus. Next base: position 299,778 of record JAVJIX010000373.1, read on the forward strand.
GGGGCCCAGGTCACGTGGGGGGCCCAGGTCACGTGGGCGGTCCCGGCTCACGTGGGGGGCCCAGGTCACGTGGGGGGCCCAGGTCACGTGGGCGGTCCCGGGTCACGTGGGCGGTCCCGGGTCACGTGGGCGGTCCCGGGTCACGTGGGCGGTCCCAGGTCACATGGGGGGCCCAGGTCACATGGGGGGCCCAGGTCACATGGGGGGCCCAGGTCACATGGGGGGCCCAGGTCACATGGGGGGCCCAGGTCACATGGGGGGCCCAGGTCACATGGGGGGCCCAGGTGTGACGGAGCTGCTGCAGGTAGGAGCTTATCCCTGTAAAAAGTGACTGTTTTCTCTCTAAAAGTACTCAAAGTGTTGTGCTGCCGACCTTTTCAGACGCCGCTCGTCGTGGTGATGAAGCGCTGCCACGAGCCTGTGTGATTTAATTAAGTGGTGAGTGTTAACTGTTTGTTGTGTTTAAGGCGCTGGACGTGTTTTACTGACGTGTTATTAAACTTGTATTGACAGTGAATTATGACGATGATGGAATGGTGGAACTCTGCTAAAGCTCAAATAAAATGAGTTGGTACGTGGATGATGATTATTACGACAAAATGTTATGATATTGTGACATTCTGTTTATAGTTTTTAATTATTGTATTACTTATTTCTGGTCCTGTTTTCCACAGGGCGGATTCTGGACGGTGGATTATTTGAACGTGGAATATATCGATGTCAGAATAACGACTTTAAATGTGTTGAATTCTCACATATTACTGACCCTGAACTCAGTACCCCCAACGTGCCCAAGTGTAAATATTGTAAATACTGTAAATAACCCACCACTGAGCACTTGGAGCTCAGTCTGTCTCAGCACGTTTTCCTCTGAGCCGATAAGACGACGTTCACACTGCAGGGCTTAATGCTCAATTCTGATTTTTTTGTGAAATCCGATTTTTTTGCGAGGTCGTTCACATTTCCAGTTAAATGCGACTTGTATGTGATCTCCAGTGTGAACTTTAAAGGTCCCATGGCATGAAATTTTCACTTTCTGAGGTTTTTGAACGTTAATGTGAGCTCCCCTACCCTGTTTAGCCCCCCCCCCATGGTTAAAAGTTGCGAAATGTCTAAACTGAGCATTTGCGATCCTTTTCTGCGTTACAAAAAATCAGAGCTCAAACGGGCGATTTTGAACAAGGAAACTTATTGACGTCAGATCGAAAAAAGAAATGCAAATGCAGTTCCACCCCCGTCTGTCTGTACTCAGCGTCTCTGTAAATCACGCCCAGAGAGTTTGGACTGCGAATGCGCTAGGCAATGCGAAATAGGTTTTTTTATTTGCCTGGAGGCACGTCCGAGTGTTTCTAGGCTCGGAAGTCCTTTATCTGAGCCTCTGGACCTTTGAACAGCAGTGGTTTAATTTTATTTTCTGTGGAAATGTGTTTATTTTTCAATGGAAAGCTTCAAATCTCTCCCCCCGTGCAAAAACACGGAAATGGATCAGCTGAGAGCGGAGAGTTTGGCCACGCCCCCACCCTCTACTATTGGCCAGCTCTTTTCTCCTCATTTGCATTCAAGCAACAACGCCCATAATGGAGTGTTCAGAGAGAGATATTTATGACTCTTTCTCATCTTATCTCTGTTTCTCATGCACTGAGTGTTGATTTTGAAGAAGGATTCATTTACAGTATTAGGGAACCATTAAGGAGCCATATAAAAGCATCAAGAAGTACCATGTCATGGGATCTTTAAACGCCCCAAAAGTGTCCCGCATGCGCCTTGGAGGACACAACGAGGTCACGTGCAGCGAGCTGTTTACTGAACAAAAGTCGCCTAAAATCGCTGTCGTACCGGAGCCAGAACATGTACAGCTTATTTGTTTTAAGGAGGAGACGGAGAAGGAGAAGGACGAGGTTTTTGGCCACGGCGTTTTGTGGGGCAGCGGCAGCAACGTCCGTAGAAATGAACGTGTTGGTGCGGAGTCGCAGACAAGAGCGGTGGGATCGCTACGTGCTTCACCGCTTCACTGACACGGAGTTCATACACTATTTTCACATGACGAGAAGAACGTTTGTGTACATTTGTGAGCGCCGACTTGTACCACTCTCACTGGAGGAAACACGCCCAGGTCGGATGAACACGACCTGGACGTTCAGACTGAAGTCACATGTCAAAAGATCAGATATGTATCAGTTTTAGGAGCACATATCCAAGTGGCCTGGGCGACATTTGAAAAATCTGCTCCGTGTCGTTCAGACTGTCATTAGATCAGATACAGGTCGTATAGAGGCGAAAAAATCAGATTTGGGTCACTTCAGGCTGCAGTCTTCTGAACTACTGCTGCTGTTACTGGTGTTTCTGATCCATATTGCAGCATTGTTCGTGTTTCATCTGCTTTCATATTTGTGTCTAGTCATTTTGAATCAGCACTACAAGTTTTCCTTCGTAAATAAATACTAATAAAAACAACCACGATACACGTGACGCCCTTCGGCAGACTTGGATAAACAACATCATATTTACTTTGGGCGTTTGAGTTTAAGACAGGAGGAAGTGAGTTATTCACGGGGAATCTGGGCTCCAGCTCAAGTGCAAATAAACACACTGAAGTTTCACTTTCACTTTCCATAGCAGATCAAAACAAAACAACATGTGCTGGTCCGAGGGGGAGGAGAACACGTCCACACGCCAAACGCCGTCTGTGGCGAGCGTAAATCAGACTGAGCGAGTGCACACTGCTCCAGATGTGTTACTGGGATCTGGGCTCAGGTTTAGATAAACGGGTTTAAACAATCATCAGATCATCTTTGCACCTCTTGAGATGTTTTATCACTTATTTTCTGTTTTATCTTGACCTGTACATAGTAGAGCTGTCAGTTTAACACAGTAATTAGATTAATTAATTACACTGCAAATTAACGCGTTATAAAAATGAGCGCAGTTAATTATGAGCGGCAATATGAGTCGCTGCCTTTGAACGGCGAGTTTATTTATAAAAAGAACGAAGACGGGATGATCAACAAGAACGCCGTGATTTGGAGCTTTTGTCAAAAAGAATTTTCCGATCACCGAAGCTGCTCCAGCCTGACGGATCAATTGAACGATAAACACGTCCGGACAAGTTCCATCGTTACCGGTGATAGAGCGAGTGTGAGCGCACTTCACCAAACCACCAAACCAACAAACCACCAAACCACCAAACCATCAAACCGACAAACCGACAAACCACCAAACCACCAAACTAACAAACCAACAAACCAACAAACCATCAAACCAACAAACCAACAAACCAACAAACCACCAAACTAACAAACCACCAAACCACCAAACCAACAAACCACCAAACTAACAAACCACCAAACTAACAAACCACCAAACCAACAAACCACCAAACCAACAAACCGCCAAACCACCAAACCAACAAACCACCAAACCAACAAACCAACAAACCACCAAACCACCAAACCAACAAACCACCAAACCAACAAACTAACAAACTAACAAACCACCAAACCAACAAACCACCAAACCGCCAAACCAACAAACCAACAAACCACCAAACCGCCAAACCAACAAACCACCAAACCACCAAACTAACAAACCAAACCACCAAACCAACAAACCACCAAACCAACAAACCACCAAACCACCAAACCACCAAACCACCAAACCAACAAACCACCAAACCAACAAACTACCAAACCACCAAACCAACAAACCACCAAACCAACAAACCAACAAACCACTAAACAACCAAACCAACAAACCAACAAACCACCAAACCAACAAACCACCAAACTAACAACCCACTAAACCACCAAACCAACAAACCACCAAACCAACAAACCACCAAACCAACAAACCACCAAACCAACAAACCACAAAACCACCAAACCAACAAACCACCAATCCACCAAACCACCAAACTACCAAACTACCAAACCAACACACCACAAAACCACCAAACCAACAAACCACAAAACCACCAAACCAACAAACCACCAAACCAACAATCCACCAAACCAACAAACCAACAAAGCACCAAACTACCAAACCAACAAACCATCAAACCAACAAACCACCAAACCACCAAACCAACAAACCACCAAACCACCAAACTAACAAACCACCAAACCACCAAACCAACAAACCACTAAACCAACAAATCACCAAACCAACAAACTACCAAACAACAAACCACCAAACCACCAAACCGACAAACCGACAAACCACCAAACCAACAAACCACCAAACCACCAAACTAACAAACCACCAAACCAACAAACCACCAAACCACCAAACCACCAAACCAACAAACCACCAAACCACCAAACCACCAAACCACCAAACCAACAAACCACCAAACCACCAAACCAACAAACAACCAAACCGTCAAACCGACAAACCGACAAACCGACAAACCACCAAACCACCAAACCACCAAACCGACAAACCGACAAACCACCAAACCACCAAACCACCAAACCACCAAACTAACAAACCACCAAACCAACAAACCACCAAACCACCAAACCAACAAACCACCAAACCAACAAACCACCAAACCACCAAACCAACAAACCACCAAACCATCAAACCGACAAACCGACAAACCACCAAACCAACAAACCAACAAACCGACAAACCACCAAACCGACAAACCGACAAATCACCAAACCAACAAACCACCAAACACCAAACCACCAAACCGACAAACCGACAAACCACCAAACCGACAAACCGACAAACCACCAAACCAACAAACCACCAAACCACCAAACCAACAAACCAGATAATTCCCTTGTGGATCAATAAAGTTTGTCTCAGTCTAAACTGGACCACACCAGCTCCTCCTGGGGAAACATAGACTTAGACAAACTTTATTGATCCACACGGGAAATGATCTGGGTCCAGTCGCTCACACATCAAATATCAAATATAACAGAGGGAACAAAAAATAGATGGAAAAGCAAAAAAAAGAGCAAAAGACCGAGTCAAATGAGACATAATTATAAAAATAAAAAATAATAAGTGTATATGTACAAAATAAATAAAACAGAAAATAACAAATAAAAAAACAGTTTAACAGTTGAGTAGATAAAAGGACGACTGTCTGACCAGGGAAGTGCCTTGCCTAAGGGCACAATCACGATGAAGACAAGGGCCAGACTGGGGCATTCTTCAGCTGGAGGTATTTTTGTACGATTTTTGTACTTCCTACATGCAGAAAGTGTAAGGTTTTGAGTCTTGCCTTGTGCAGTTGGAGTTCATTCATGTTCTGATGATTTCCCGTTCTCGTTTACCCGCTCAGAGAGTTTCTGGAGCGACTCGCGCCTGTGTGAGCGACGTATTTGTGATTTAAAGTATCCAAAATATTATTTAGCCCGGCGAAGTCCCCACTCCCTCCGCCGCATCTCGAGCCAGAACCAAACACGATCATCCAATCAGGTTTGTTTATTTCAGCTGTCTACATCTCCAACGCTCCACTCTGTTCCACCTTGTGACATCATCAAGTGGTAGTTTTTACGGAAGCCGACAGAGGCCATGTTTGTAATGATTATTTTCCACCTTAATAACGAGAAAATTAACTCGAGATTTCGAGAAAACAACACAATTATTCAGTGATCTGGAGAAAACACTGTATCTCTGTCAGTAAAGACGAAGCCGGGCCGGTCTTCTGCGGAGGCGCCGCGGACTAATCCTGAAATGATCCCAAATTAAAAGACGTAACACAATCTCCCCCTGTGTCAACCCCCGATCAATATATTGCCTTATCAGCTGATCGATTATTATTCCAGACATTCTAATGACCAAAAACACGTCTATTCAGAATGAGAAACAGCCCCGAAGTCAGACTGACTGACAGACAAAAAACCTGGACTAAACCTGGACTAAATCTGGACCAAACCTGGACTAAACCTGGACTAAACCTGGACCAAACCTGGACCAAACCTGGACTAAACCTGGACCAAACCTGGACTAAACCTGGACCAAACCTGGACTAAACCTGGACTAAACCTGGACCAAACCTGAACTAAACCTGGACCAAACCTGGACTAAACCTGGACTAAACCTGGACCAAACCTGGACTAAACCTGGACCAAACCTGGACTAAACCTGGACTAAACCTGGACTAAACCTGGACTAAACCAGGACCAAACCTGGACTAAACCTGGACTAAACCTGGACTAAACCTGGACCAAACCTGGACTAAACCTGGACTAAACCTGGACTAAACCTGGACCAAACCTGGACTAAACCTGAACTAAACCTGGACCAAACCTGGACTAAACCTGAACTAAACCTGGACCAAACCTGGACCAAACCTGAACTAAACCTGAACTAAACCTGGACTAAACCTGGACTAAACCTGGACTAAACCTGAGTCAGCCTGTCACAATGTGGCCGTAGACGTTTCAGTTATTTTCTCGAGATCACGGAATAATTATCTCGTTATCTCGGGATAAGGAAGAAAAAATATTGATTATGAATGTGGCCTCTGTCAGCTTCCGTACATTTTCAAGATTCTTTTCCCTTTATTTTCAGTCGAGATCGGCGACTCCAGGACTGAAATGATCCAAATGATTCTAGTGAAGGTGTGTGGAGTTTAAAAACACAGTGGAGCACTTCCTGTATCACCACATGATGACATCACAAGGTGGAACAGAGAGATTTTAGATTGAGAGAAGCACAGGTCTAAACCAGGACTGGACCAGGATTAAACCAGGACTGAACCAGGACTAAGCCAGGACTAGACCAGGACTAAACCAGGACTGGACCAAGGACTAAACCAGGACTAAACCAGGACTAAATCAGGACTGGACCAAGGACTAAACCAGGACTAAACCAGGACTAAACCAGGACTAAACCAGGACTGGACCAAGGACTAAACAAGGACTAAACCAGGACTAAACCAGGACTGGACCAAGGACTAAACCAGGACTAAACCAGGACTAAACCAGAACTAAATCAGGACTGGACCAAGGACTAAACCAGGACTGAACCAGGACTAAACCAGGACTAAATCAGGACTGGACCAAGGACTAAACCAGGACTAAACCAGGACTGAACCAGGACTAAACCAGGACTGGACCAAGGACTAAACCAGGACTAAACCAGGACTAGACCAAGGACTAAACCAGGACTGAACCAGGACTAAACCAGGACTGGACCAGGACTAAACCAGGACTAAACCAGGACTAAACCAGGACTGGACCAAGGACTAAACCAGGACTAAACCAGGACTAAACCAGGACTAAACCAGGACTAAACCAGGAATGAACCAGGACTGGACCAAGGACTAAACAAGGACTAAACCAGGACTAATCCAGGACTGGACCAAGGACTAAACCAGGACTAATCCAGGACTGGACCAAGGACTAAACCAGGACTAAACCAGGACTGAACCAGGACTAAACCAGGACTAAACCAGAACTAAACCAGGACTAAACCAGAACTGAACCAGGACTAATCCAGGACTAAACCAGGACTAAACCAGGACTAAACCAGGACTGGACCAAGGACTAAACCAGGACTAAACCAGGACTAAACCAGGACTGGACCAAGGACTAAACCAGGACTGGACCAAGGACTGAACCAGGACTAAGCTTGCTTGACTCCATCTCCACATTTTGTTTTCAGTCTTTCTTGGGAATGTTTCACACTATGGCATTAAAGACGTCTGTTACCACGGAGAGGAGCAGGAAACACCACTGGGCCAAGTTACAGGTCTGATCTGTGGAATGGGGGTTCAGATTTAAATTTAAATAAAATCAAACTAATGGCACAAAGCAAAAACGGTCTCCATGGAGACCAGCAGGTGCCTGACGCCCAGGGGAAAAGTGACACAGTGAAGCTTTATTTGGAACAAGATAAAACTATTGAATCTTCAGGGTTTGTGTGTTAAAAATGTGTGAATGAAACAAAAACACAACTCCAGGTGTGTTTGTGATACGTATAACATGAGGAAATTTAAAAACGCGGAGGAGCACAGTTCCCACGTCAGGTCCAGCAGGGGCATTATTACGCTCCTCTTTATTACATTACCAAGTCTCCGGCCTTTATTGAGTTTCCTGAGGACTTTGTTTACTGTCGGCTGTGGTCACTGGACAGAGCGGGGGCAGACGGTCATGAACGAGGCTTTTGTGATGGTAGCGTGCCCAGACCCTCGCTCCCTCCGTCCTCCCCTCCTTCCCTCCGTCCTCCCCTCGTTCCCTCGTTCCCTCGTTCCCCCACACGGACTCGGAGGCGGAGGAGAAAGGACGCTCTCATTCTCCAGACGGCGACATGACACGCGAGGCCACATTACATCACACTTTAGAGCGGCGAGCATCTCCCGAAACCAGGGATGCACCGAAGTGAACATTTGATCCGGTATTAATGGTACTGATATCAGCCCATACAGATATTTATTTATTTTTAATTCTGAGAGAACATTTTATACAGACTGAAAATCGTGCAAAAGGAATTTTTGAATGTCTTCTTTTATTTTCAAAACGTGTTTTGACTCCTGATTTTCATTCATTTTCTTCCGCTTTTTCCATTCTCTGGGTCGCGGGGGCAGCAGTCCAAGCAGTGTTCCACTGCCCAGAACACAATGCACCAGCCCCCATGAATCCCCCCCGCAGGTGGTGGGTCCACAGGAGGACACAACAACAGGCCTTGATGTATCTTCTGCCATGGGGGTAACCAATGTCCACAGACACTGGGGGCGAGTTGGGGTTAAGTGTCTTGCCCAAGGACACAACGGCAGCGCTCATCTGTGGGAGCTGGGATCACACGCGGTCAACCCGTCAAGAGCGGGATTCGAACCGCCAACCCCTGGATCACTAGGCAAGCGCTCCACCAACTGAGCTACTGCCGCCCCCTGATTTTTATTTTTTTATTTTTTTTTTATAGTGTAACATTGTGTTCTGGGTCCTGATTGGCTAAGGGACCTTTGCCGATTGATGTTATAGATGGGGGATGTGGGGGGACCAGACTGGGACCGGGACCAGACTGGAACTAGACCAGGACTAAACACGGACTAAACCAGGACTGGACCAGGTCTAGACCTGGACTAAACCAGGATTAAACCACCGCGTGCGCACACTTCACTATTAATACATTTTGTTGAAAATCTACGGAAGTTTGAGTGTTTAAACGAGAGAGAAATGTAAGAAAATGTTAATTCGAGGGATTACTGTACTGACAAATATCGGCTCACTTTAACACATCGGGCCGATACCGAGGTGTAAAAAATTTGGCAGTATCGGCCGATACCGATGTTAATGCCGATATATGGTGCATCCCTACCCAAAATAAGTTTGCATCTTCTCCTCGTGTCCGTGTGGTTTTGTTCTAGTTCCTCTGTTCTGTCTGTTCAATTCGCCGCCGCCGTCCAAACTCAGAACTCTGATGGAACCTGAAGGTGACCCCTGATGTGACCCCTGATGTGACCCCCTGATGGCATCGTGTTGTTTTCAGGATCCTGGGCTCAAAAATAAGTTTCTTTTCCGCGTTTACTTCCTCAATCTAAGTGAACTCCTTCAGGGTTCAGCCCAATAGTCCGAAAAGGAACCATCGAGTAGAGATGTGTGAAGAGTCCCTCAGTCGTCCAGGTAGAACCCCGTGATAAAAGGAGAAATTCAGTTTGTCAACTGGACAAAGTTTATTTGGTTGAAAACGTTTTGCAGCTCATCCGAGAGGCTTCATCAGTTCTGGTTAGAGAGCTGAAGGACACTGTTTATATCTGGCTGCAGGGAGGAGCTAACGACACTGAAATTATTCTGAAACTATCCCACCTCTTTGTTTTCAGTTTCTCTCTGGTGTCTAGTTTAGCACACCCATTCATACCCTAATGTGTGTTTTCACACCTCTGGACCTGACCTGGCTACTCCCCTTGTTTCCTTTGTCTGTTTTGACTTTGGTTTAAGAATGGAATTATAAATGGGAGACAAATTATGTCTGACTCCCCCATTTCTGTTTAAAGAAGGATTCTCTTTTTTGACAAAAATTGCCTCTTTAACTCCCCTCTCAAACCAGTTCTTTTCCCTGGCTAAGATCTGAACCTCACTGTCCTCAAAAGAATGGCCCGTGGCTTCTAGGTGGAGATGTACGGCAGACTGAGGTCCACTCTGGCACGCCCGCCTGTGTTGGTACATCCTCTTGTGAAGTGGCTGTTTTGTTTCTTTAGTGTAGCGCTCACTGCAGTCTTCAAACAAGAGGTGGGATAGTTTCAGAATAATGTCAGTGTCGTTAGCTCCTCCCTGCAGCGAGACATAAGCAGTGTCCATCAGCGCTCTAACCAGAACTGACGAAGCAACTTGGATGAGTTGAGAAACGTTTTCGACCAAATAAACTTTGTCCAGTTGACAAATTGAATTTCTCCTTTTATCATTGAGTAGAGAGTCCATTAGTCCGAAAACAAACAAACAAACAAACAAACAGCCTGTTAGTCTGATGCGTGGATGATGCTGAGGATAAACTTCTTGTAAACTCGGACTGTGGGCGGAATTCTGGTTCGTTTAGAGAACCATGAACACCAGAACAAGAAAATCTACATCATTAGCAGATTATAAATATATACACACCGCAGCCGCCGAGCCGATCGCCAGGACTACAGCAGGACTGAACCAGGACTACAGCAGGACTGAACCAGGACTACAGCAGGACTGAACCAGGACTACAGCAGGACTGAACCAGGACTACAGCAGGACTGAACCAGGACTTGACTAGGACTAAGCCAGTCTCATTATCGGGGTATAAATCTCGCCGTTCGTCCACAGTGTCCAAGACTGGTCCAGTCCTGATTCAGTCTTGGTTCAGTCCTTGTTCAGTCCTAGTTACTGTAAGTCTTGGTTCAGTCTTGGTTCAGTCCTTGTTCAGTCCTAGTTTAGACCTGGTCCAGTCCTGGTTCAGTCCCTGTCCAGTCCTGATGTCATCCTCTGTACCTGCTGTTGTGGCCTTGTCATTTTGGTCTTAAATGTTCGTAAAAACCCGCTCTACATGAGTTTTTGTTTGTTTTTCGACACAAGTTGCTTTTTGTACTTAACGAGCTCCCGTCGTGTGTCGAGCATTATGGGAAACCGAGGCTGACAAAACGAAACTAAACTTAACAAAACAAAACTGAACAAAACGAGGCTTACTTACGTTTTGCGTGAAGAGCAAGAGTCAGAACTTGATGCTCACATGAGTTCTGTCCTCTGTAGTCGTCTCGTCCTGTGTCTTCATCGTTTGTAAATTGATTGTAAAATAGTGTAAACTTCACGATGCTGCTCAAACATTTGTGCGAACTGTAAAAACTGAGTAAACCATATCGTTAAGGCTAGATTAAAAACAGCACGTAACACCATGATTCTCCACCTTCCCTGATGTTGGTCCACTTACAAAAAAAGTGCCCCCCCCCAAAAAAAAAAAAAAAAAAGTTTTGTGAATTTCTGTTGTTTACGCCTGATTTTGAGCACAGTTATTTTTTGTATAGAATCCCTCAGTTGTCCAGGTAGAATCCACGGTAAAAGGAGAAAATCAACTTGTCATCTGGACAAAAAATTACCGTGAAGGTGTTTCGTAACTTGAAATTTTCATTTGTTGGGTCATTCGTAAGGTGAGGTACCACTGTATGTATTATTTTTTGTAAATATGTATTATTTTTTGGTTGCCATGATACCACGGTGAAATATGGACTAAACCTTTGGGAGTCTTCCTCCTGCTAGACACAAAGGTAGAGGTCTGTGATTGGCTGACAGCTGACGGGGGGGAGGAGCCAGACTTCTCTGACATTATCATTGACTCATTACCGTTTTTGGACACGCCGGATCCCTCCTGCCCCCCCCCCCTCGTCCGTCCCTCCCCCCTCTGTCCTGGAGACAAAAGCTGCACAATGGCCCTGTCCCGGCGCGTTTCTTAATGAGCGGCTCCGTGCGCTAATTACACGTTGGGCGCCCAGGCGGAGAGGCGGTTTGTGGAAGAGCTCGAGATCGAGATCGAGAGGAGCTGTGAGTGACAGGTGCCCCCTGTCAGAGCTGAGGAGGGGGAGGGAGCACTGAAGAGACGCGATCCGTCAGTTTTGGAGACGAAACTTTGGGAGATGTTCAAAAGACTGACTCATTTGTGTCTGAAATTAGGCCCCTGATAGGCCCAACATTGTCTCGTTCACATGAGAGCTTTAATTGTGATTAAAAATGATTTACTTCTGAATAAAAATGAATTCCGCTTTAAAAAGATCATGTAAACCAGGAGTGTCAAACTCATTTTGGTCCGGGGGCCGTATCCACCGACCGGATCAGAAAACTCATGACAAATATACCCCAAAAATATCAATAAGTCCAAATATTTGTGCAGAGAAACGCAAATCTGTTACAGAAGTGTTTTTTATTTATTTTATTTATAACTCTTTATAACTCTATTTATAACTCTTTCTTTTACAAAATATTATAATATTATAAACAACCTCAAACTTTAAGAAAAATGCAATTTCAACACAAAGTTTTAACATGTATGAATTTAGTCATGCTTTAGTCTTCATTTGTGCTGCTCTGGTGGGAGGGGCCATGCACAGACACGCCCACTGGGACACGCCCACTGGGACACGCCCACTGGGACACGCCCACTGGGACACGCCCACTGTGGCATCTCTTCCTTCTCCAGGACGACTCATAGGTTTGGGCAGCGTCACGTCGTCGTTTTGGTCCAAATAAAAAAACAACAACAACGCTCTGACCTAGTGTGAGGGGCCCACAGACTGATTTAGTCCTGGTTCAGTCCTGGTTTGGTTCCTCCTATGTTGCTCTGTTTTCAGCTCATTGTACAGATAAAGAGTGAGATTTAAAATGTCAAAATTATAACAACTACTACTACTACTACTACTACTACTACTACTACTACTACTACTACTACTACTACTACTGCTACTACTACTGCTACTGCTGCTGCTGCTACTACTACTACTACTACTGCTACTGCTACTGCTACTACTACTACTACTACTACTACTACTACTACTACTACTACTGCTACTGCTGCTACTGCTACTACTACTACTACTACTGCTACTGCTACTACTACTACTACTACTACTACTACTACTACTACTACTACTACTACTACTACTACTACTACTACTACTACTACTACTGCTACTACTACTACTACTGCTACTACTACTACTACTACTGCTACTACTGCTGCTGCTACTACTACTACTACTACTACTACTACTACTACTACTACTACTACTACTGCTGCTACTGCTGCTACTGCTACTACTACTACTACTACTGCTACTACTACTGCTACTACTACTACTACTACTACTACTACTACTACTGCTACTGCTACTACTACTACTACTACTACTACTACTACTACTACTACTACTACTACTACTACTACTACTACTACTACTACTGCTACTGCTACTACTACTACTACTACTACTACTACTACTGCTGCTGCTGCTGCTGCTGCTGCTGCTGCTGCTGACTGCTGCTGCTTAGCTGCTGCTGCTGCTGCCTTGCTGCTGCTGCTGCTGCTGCTGCTGCTGCCTTGCTGCTGCTGGCTGCTGCTGCTGCTGCTGCTGCTGCTGCTAACGCTGCTGCTGCTGCTGCTGCTGCTGCTGCTGCTGCTGCTGCTGCTGCTGCTGCTGCTGGCTGCTGCTGCTGCTGCTGCTGCTGCTGCTGCTGCTGCTGCTGCTGCCGCTGCTGCTGCTGCTGCTGCTGCTGCTGCTGCTGCTGCTTGCTGCTGCTGCTGCTGCTGCTGGCTGCTGCTGCCTGCACTGCTGCTGCCTTGCTGCTGCTGCTGCTGCTGCTGCTGCTGCTGCTGCTGCTGCTGCTGCTGGCAACGCTGCTGCTGCTGCTGCTGCTGCTGCTGCTTGGCTGCTGCTGCTTGGCTTGGCTGCTGGCTGCTGCTGCTGCTGCTGCTGCTGCTGCTGCTGCTTGGCCTTGCTGCTGCTGCTGCTGCTGCTGCTGCCTGCTGCTGCTGCTGCTGCTGCCAGCAGCAGCTGCTGGCTGCTGCTGCTGCTGCTGCTGCTGCTGCTGCTGCATGCTGCTGCCCCTTGCAGCTGCTGCTGCTGCTGCTGCTGCTGCTGTAACAGCGGCAACTGGCTGCTGCTGCTGCTGCTGCTGCTGCTGCTGCTGCTGCTGCTGCTGCTGGCAACAGCTTGCTGCTGCTGCTGCTGCTGCTGGCTGCTGCTGCTGCTGCTGGCAACAGCGGTGCTGCTGCTGCTGCTGCTGCGTTGCTCTGCTGCTGCGTGCTGTAAGCAGCTGCCTTGCTGCTGCTGCTGCTGCTGCTGCTGCTGCTGCTGGCAGCGCAACGGCTGCTGCTGGCTGCTGCTGCTGCTGCTGCTGCTGCTGCTGCTGCTGCTGCTGCTGCTGCTGCAGCGCTGCTGCTGCTGCTGCTGCCTGCTCGTTCTCTGCTGGCTGCTGCTGCTGCTGCTGCTGCTGCTGCTGCTGCTGCTGCTGCAGTTGCAACTGCAACGGCGGTCATGCTGCTGCTGCTGCTGCTGCTGCTCTGGCACTGCTGCTGCTGCTGCTGCTGCTGCTGCTGCTGCTGCTGGCTGCTGCTGCTGCTGCAACGCTTGCCTTGCTGCTGCTGCTGCTGCTGCTGCTGCTGCTGCTGCTGCTGCTGCCAACCTTGCTGCTGCTGCTGCTGCAGCAGCTGCTGCTGCTGCTGCTGCTGCTGCTCGCTGCTGCCGCTGCTGCCCGGCAAGCAGCAACAGCAATACGAGCAGCAGCAGCTGCTGCTGCTGCTGCAGCAACTGCTGCTGCTGCTGCTGCTGCTGCTGCTGCTGCTGCTGCTGCTGCTGCTGCTAGCTGCTGGAACGCTGCTGCTGCTGGCAACGTGCTGCTGCTGCTGCTGCTGCTGCTGCTGCTGCTGCTGCTGCTGCTGCTGCTGCTGCTGCGCAACGCTGCTGCTGCTGCTGCTGCCAGCAGCAGCAACGCCGCTGCTGCTGCTGCTGAACTGCTGCTGCTGCTGCCAAGCTGCAGCAGCTGCTTGCTGCTGCTTGCGGCTGCTGCTGCTGCTTGGCTGCGGTTGCTGCTGCTGCTTGGCAGCGGCAACAACAGCTGCTGGCTGCTGCTGCTGCTGCTGCTGCTGCTGCTGCTGCTGCTGCTGCTGCTGCTGCCCAGCTGCTGGCTGCTGCTGCTGCTGCTGCTGCTGGCTTGGCAGCGGCAGCAGCAGCTGCTGCTGCTTGCTGCAACGCTGCTGCTGCTGCTGCTGCTGCTGCTGCTGCTGCTGCTGCTGCTGCGTTGCTGCCAACGCTGCTGCTGCTGCTGCTGCTGCTGCTGCTTGGCTGCTGCTGCTATGCTGCTGCGCCACAGCAACTGCAGCAAGCTGCTGCTGCTTGCTGCTGCTGCTGCTGCTGCTGCTGCTCCATTTACCTGCTGCTGCTGCTTGGCGAAGATCTGCTGCTGCTGCTGCTGCTGCCAAACGCTGCTGCTGCTGCTGCTGAAAACGCCTGCTGCTGCTGCTGCTGTAGCTGCTGCAACTGCTGCTGCTGCTGCTGCTCGCTGCTTGCTGCTGTTCTGCTGCTGCTGCTGCTGCTGCTTGGCAACTGGCTGCTGCTGCTGCCCTGCTGCTGCTGCTTGGCTGCTGCTGCTGCTGCTGCTGCTGCTGCTGCTGCTGCTGCTGCTGCTGGCAACAGCAGCTGCAGCAACCTTGCCCAACGCTGCTGCTGCTGCTGCTGCTGCTGCTGCTTGCTGCTGCTGCCTTGCTGCTGACCCTGCAACTGCTGCTGCTGCTGCTGCTGCTGCTGCTGGCAACGCTGCTGCTGCTGCTGCTGCTGCTGCTGCTGCTGCTGCAGCAGCAGGCACCATTGCTGCTGCTGCTGGCAGCAGCAGCTGCTGCTGCTGCTGCTGCTGCTGCTGCTGGCTGCAGCAGTTCTGTAACTGCTGGCAACTGCTGCTGCTGCTGCTGCAGCAGCAACAGCAGCGCCTTGCTGCTGCTGCTCATAGCTGCTGCTGCAACAGCAACAACAGCTGCAATTGCTGCTGCTGCAACGGTTAGCTGCTGGCTGCTGCTGCTGCTGCTGCTGCTGCTGCTGCTGCTGCTGCTGCTGCGTTGCTGCTGCTGCAGCAGCTGCTTGGCAGCGGCAGCTGCAGCAGCAGCGGCAGCTGCGGCAGCGAGCTACTGCTGCGGCGACGGCTGCTGCTGCTGCTGCTGCTGCTTCTGCTGCTGCTGCAGCAGCGGCCTTGCTGCTGCTGCTGCTGCTGCTGCTGCTGCTGCTGCTGCTGCTGCTGCATTGCTGCTGCTGCTGCTGCTGCCAACAAGCAGCCGCAGCAGCTGCGTAACTGCTGCTGCTGCTGTAACGCTGCTGCTGCTGCTACTTGCTGCTGCTGCAACTGCTGCTGCTGCTGCTGCTGCTGCTGCTGCTAACCCCAGCTGCTGCTGCTGCTGCTGCTTGGCTTGGCTGCAACAACTGCTGCTGCTGCTGCTTGGCTGCTGCTTCTGCTGCTGGAGCGGACTTAACAGCAAGCTGCTGCTGCTGCTGCTGCTGCCTTGCTGCTGCTCGCTGCTGCTGCCAACAGCAACCTGCTGCTGCTGCTGCTGCTGCTGCTGCCTGCTGCTGCTGCTGCTGCTGCTGCTGCTGCTGCTTGGCTGCTGGCAACAGCTGCTGCTGCTGCTGCTGCTGCTGCTTGCTGCTGCTGCTGCTGCTGCTGCTGCTGCTGC
Source organism: Paratrypauchen microcephalus (assembly GCA_036785185.1). NCBI lineage: Eukaryota > Metazoa > Chordata > Actinopteri > Gobiiformes > Gobiidae > Paratrypauchen > Paratrypauchen microcephalus. The sequence continues at coordinate 316,407 of JAVJIX010000373.1, forward strand.
TGCTGCTGCTGCTGCTGCAACGGCTGCTGCTGCTGCTGCTGCTGCTGCTGCTGCTGCTGCTAACAGGGTTTGCTGCTGCTGCCTTGCTGCTGCTGCTGCTGCTGCTGCTGCTGCTGCTGCTGCCAGCGGCTGCTGGCAACGCTGCTGCTGCTGCTGCTGCTGCTGCTGCTGCTGGCTGCTGCTTGGCTGCTTGCTGCTGCTGCTTAGCAACAGCAACAGCTGCTGCTGCTGCTGCTGCTGCTGACAGCTGCAACAGTGCTGCTGCTGCTGCTGCTGGACTGCTGGCTGCTGCTGCTGGCTGCTGCTGCTGCTGCTCGTTGCTGCTTGGCTGCTGCTGCTGCTGGCTGCTGCTGCTGCTGCTGCTGCTGCTGTGCTGCTGCTGCTGCTGCTGCTGTTGCTGCTGCTGCTGCTGCTGCTGCTGCTGCTGCTGCTGCTGCTGCTGCTGCTGCTGCCAGCCTTGCTGCTGCTGCTGCTGCTGCTGCTGCCCAGCAGGCTGCTGCTGCTGCTGCTGCTGCTGCTGTTGCTGCTGGCGCTGCTGCTGCTGCTGCTGCTGCTGCCAGCAACAGCTGGCTGCTGCTGCTGCTGCTGCTGCTGCTGCTGCTGCTGCTGCTGCTGCTGCTGCTGCTGCTGCTGCTGCTGCCAGCAGCAACAGCTGCTGCTGCTGCGGCTCGCTGCTGCTGCTGCTGCCAGCATTTCCGGCAAGCTGCTGCTGCTGCTGCTGCTGTTTGCTGCTGCTGCTGCTGCTGCTGGGCTACTTGGCTGCTGCTGCTGCTGCTGCTGCTGCTGCTGCTGGCTGCTGCTGCTGCTGCTGCTGCTGCTGCTGCTGCTGCTGCTGCTGCTGGCGACACGCTGCTGCTGCTGCTGCTGCTGCTGCTGCTGCTGCTGCTGCTGCTGCTGCTGCTGCTGCTGCTGGAGCTGCTGCTGCTGCTGACGACAACAGCAACCAATGACGAACACCTTAAGCAACAGCAACTGACAACAACAAGCAGCAAACAACAGCAAACAACAACCAGCAACCAGCAGCGGCAATACGGCAATTTTAGCCAACAGCGGCAACAAGCTGAAACCAGCAATAACCAGCAACAACCGGCAAC
>JAVJIX010000373.1:325000-327500 GCA_036785185.1 Paratrypauchen microcephalus
CAACGCTGCTGCTGCTGCTGCTGCTGCTGCTGCTGCTGCTGCTGCTGCTGCTGGCCTGCTGCTGCTGCTGCTGCTGCTGCTGCTGCTGCTGCTGCTGCAACTGCTGCTGCTGCTGCTGCTGCTGCTGCTGCTGCTGCTGCTGCTGCTGCTGCTGCCTTGCTGCTGCTGCCGCTTGCTGCTGCTGCTGTTGCTGCTGCTGCTGCTGCTGCTGCTGCTGCTGCTGCTGCTGCTGCTGCTGCTGCTGCTGCTGCTGCTGCTGCTGCTGGCTGCTGCTGCTGCTGCTGCTGCTGCTGCTGCTGCTGGCTGCTGCTGCTGCTGCTGCTGCTGCTGCTGCTGCTGCTGCTGGGCTGCTGCCAAGCTGCCGCTGCTGCTGCTGCTGCTGCTGCTGCTGCTGCTGCTGCTGCTGCTGCTGCTGCTGCTGCTGCACCGGCACTGCTGCTGCTGCTGCTGCTGCTGCTGCTGCTGCTGCTGCTGCTGCTGCTGCTGCTGCTGCTGCTGCTGCTGCTGCTGCTGCCGCTGGCCTTGCTGCTGCTGCTGCTGCTGCTGCAACATGCTGCTGCTGCTGCTGCTGCTGCTGCTTCTGCTGCTGCTGCTGCTGCTGCTGCTGCTGCTGCGCGCAAGCCTGCTGCTGCCAGCAGGTGCTGCTGCTGCTGCTGCTGCTGCTGCTGCTGCTGCTGCTGCTGCTGCTGTTGCTGCTGCTGCTGCTGCTGCTGCTGCTGCTGCTGCTGCTGCTGCTGCTGCGCCAGCAACAGCTGCTGCTGCTGCTGCTGCTGCTGCTGCTGCTGCTGCTGCATTTGCTGCTGCAACAATGACAGCAACAACAACAACAACAACAGCAACAACAGCTGCATGCTGCAACAACAGCAACAACAGCAGCAGGTATAACAACAACAACAAAACAACAGCAACAACAACAGCAGCAGCGGCAACAACAACAACGAACAGCAACGAGCAACAGCAGCAGCAACAACAACAGCAATGACAGCAACAACAACAACAGCAGCAACAACAACAACAACAACAACAGCAACAGCAGCTGAAGCTGAACAACAACAACAACAACAGCAACAACAGCGACAACAACAACAACAGCAACTGACGAACATGGCAACAGCAACAGCAGCAGCAACAGCAGCAGCGGCAACAGCAACAACAACAACAACAACAACGAGCAGCAGCAACAACAACAACAGCAGCAACAGCTGGCGACAACAACCAGACAACAACAATGACAACAACAACAACAGCAACAACAACAAACGACGCCGCTCAAACAACAGCAGCAACAACAACAACAGCAACAACAACAACAGCAGCAAACAGCAACAACAACATTGAACAACAAAACAACAGCAACAACCAGCAAGCAATAGCAAACAACCCAAACAACAGCGGCAACAACAACCAACAACAACAGTAAAACAGCAACAACAACAACAACAACAACAACAGCAACAACCAACAACAACAGCTGAACAACAACAACAGCAACAACAACAACAACAGCATAATAACAACAACAGCAAACCGTATAGCTGCATAATAACAATAACAACAACGGCAACAACAACAACAACAATAACCAACAACAACAAACAACAGACAACATGACAAAACAACAACAACAACAATAACAACAAATGACAACATATGCTCAACAACAATAACAACAACAAACAACAACAGGTACAACAACAACAAACAACAGCAACAATAACAACGACAATAATAATGACAACGACAACAACAACAACAACATGGCTGCAACAATATTTTATAATAATAATGACAACCCAACAACAAAACCAAATATAGCAACAATTTAATAACAATGACAACAACAACCAACAACAACAATGACAAACTAATAGCAACAACAGCAACAACAACAATGCAATAGTATGACGGCAACAACAACAACAACAGCTGGCAACAAAGCTGAACCAATAAAACAACAACCCAACAACAACAACCGTAACAACAACAACAACAACAACATATATCGTTCAACAATATATATGACAATAACAACAACAACAACAACAAAGCTTGGCGACAGCGGTAACAGCGGCAGCAGCAGCAGGCAGCAGCAGCAACAGCAGCAACAGCAGCAGCAACAGCAGCTGGCAACCAACAGCTGGCAACAGCAGCCAGACAGCAACAGCAGCAGCAGCAACAGCAGCTTAACCGTGGCAACAGCAATGACAACAGCAACGAACAACAACAGCAAGCAGCAACAACAGCAACAACAACAGCAGCAACAACAGCAGCTGGCTGAACAACAGCAGCAAAACAGCAAACAACTGAACAACAACAGCAAACCGACAACCTCGTTAATGACAGCAACAAGCGGCAACAACAACAACGACGACAACAACAACTGACAGCAACAACGCGCCGAACAACAGCAACAGCGGCTGAACAGCAACCGCTGGCAACAACAACAGCTGGCAGACATGGCTGGCAACAACAGCAGACGGCGGCGTAAACGAAAACAGCT